>VMDR010007652.1:0-39614 GCA_007922815.1 Macrotus californicus
TGAGAGATTCAGGGTGATGTGCTTGAGGACTTTGGGTGGGAGGGAGGGATGAGGAAGGGGCAGGGGAGGGAGGGAGGGTCATTGTTTTAATTTATATTCTCAAATTCAGTGAGGTTGAGCAGTCTCTAAAAAGGCTTATTTCTCCTTTATAAGTGGTCTGTTCATGACTGTCTATGTATCGGATGGTAGCTTATGGCCTTGGTTCTCTCTTCATAAGGTGCAGCATAAATACAGCAAGACAGGAGTTCCACAGGACCAAGAGACATATTCTAGACCTACACCTTGCCATGAACTGGATGGAACACTTGGGACTAATTTCAAATAGATAAAAAGCTTTCATATTTTGGCTGACATAGTCAAGATAATTTTACACAGAGCCCAATGTATAAAACAGGTAAGTGTGAAGGTATTGGGAGTGAAGCAAGGGACCTTACCTTCCTATGCACCCAACTCCCCATAGCTTCTGAGACACCTTGGAGGAAACTTAGGGTTCTGAAGAAGGAAAGAAAACACCACTGAGCTTGTTGATTTCTAAGATCTCTTTCAGCTTCTATGAAATGAACCTCTCCTAGGATTGGCTTAAAAGGAAGCTTTAAAAAATACACTTAAGATTTGGTGAGTTCAGAAAGCCAGCATAGTAAGGAGTGAATGTTAAGGCATAGTAAGAAGCCTTTATATAGAAAGTATTCCTGGTAAGTCTGAGGGGGTTTTTTCTCTCTGAAAGCGTAGTGGATGCAGAGGAAAAAAACCAATACTGGATCAGCTATCTTATATAGTCCTGTCTGAATATTTCCAGCAGATATATCATCCATTCTTCAGAATTCACTAACTCCTACCACAGCTCGGACCTGGAATGAGACAAATCAATGTGAAATATTCCTCCCAATTCTTCCAGCTGAAGCGAGAGTCACTGATCACCACTACCTTCGGGGAAATGCAGGGATTTATGGAGCACAGCAAGCAATTATTTTGTCCTTTTCACAGAATTGTTTGTTATTCTTAAAGATAGGTTATTTCCATTCAATATTATTTTGCAAACTGTAATTGAAAAATAAAATTTAAAGTTCCTTTAAAAAAAAAAGATGCTATTTCCAAGTAAACTGGAATGACTCTGGTCAGTTGCATGATGAAGGACAGGTAGGTGAACTAGATATTTACATAAGGAGACCTGAAAAAAGACACACCTCTGTCCCCACAACTGACTTTACACCACATGGCCTGAGATACCAACTCATCTTCTAAGTCACTTTTATAACAGATAACCTACACATTTTTTCAAAAGGTGGCATAAGATATAATATAATAAACCATGATGACTTATTAACAGTCTTTAGTTGAGTAGAGATCAGAATCTTGAGGCAAAGAGAAGGATAAGGAAGAGCTGGGGAGCAGAGGAGAGAGAGATAGGAAAATCTGGAGCTGGGAGCATCCAGTGCCTAGAACGCTGAAAACAAATGAACATGTTGAATTTAGCCTATTTTGTGGTTTTGCCTACGGCTTGTCCTACACATATCTTAGGTATTCCAAACCTGTAAGTGCATATAATTCATGTCAAAGGAATTAGTTTAACTATGATAAAAACAGGAAAATATAAACTCAAACTTCCTAAAGAAATTCAAAAAGTCTGGTACACCATTTTCTAGTAGATAGACTTAACCTTGATATATATCAATTTATCACAAGTCTTTCACTAAAGACATGTTTTAGTTATCTAATCCCCATCCATTATTCATTAAGAATATTTCTTCAAAATAACTAAGAAAAGAAAACATCTTTGAGTGTATCTAGCATAAACACTAGTTATTTAAATAAACTTAAGATCTGAAGATGAGATTTTACTATTTGGATTTTTCATTTTACAGTTACTAACAACTTAAAAATAGACATTTAGCTTTGGCTGGTGTGGTTCAGTGGATTGGGTGCCAGCCTGCAAACCAAAGTGTCGCCAGTTTGATTCCCAGTCAGGGCACAAGCCTGGGTTGCGGGCCAGGTCCCTAGATGGGGGCGTGTGAGAGGCAACCAATCAATGTATCTCTCAGACATTGATGTTTCTCTCCCTCTCTTCCCCTCTCTCTAAAAGTAAATAAACTTTTTAAAATTAGACATTTAAAGATAATATGAATTATTTAGGGCTGCAATTACCAGGGTTTTTGTTATACAACTTGGCAAAAAGCCATTCTGCAGTCACAAAAAGCCACACTTCAGTATGAGTTATGGATGGTGCAATAATTCACACCTTGGACATTGTTTCGCCTCAGTATCTTACTGCTTCATTAAAGATGTTTATATTTGGACAGTGTGCCAATGTTGGGTATGAAAGACAGAATCCCAATGTGAGAACAAGAGAAATGTACTGGCAATTTGAAAGCACTAAGGCTATTAATAACAAACAAGCCAAAAAATTATTCTTCCTTTCACCGTTTAGAAGTCTGGCCCAGATGCATGCATGTATTTTCTTTAAAATTATTAAGACACTACCTAAAACAACTTGTCATCATATTATAAAACATGTTCAAGTAGTCTCCAGCTTTCAAAGATATTTTATTCTAAAATTCCCTGATGTAGGGTGTTAAAGATAAATACATCCCTGTTTATCTGGGATTGTCCTAGGGTGTTATTAATAGCTCCCCAGTCCGCTCCCAAAAGTGCTCAGTTTGGATGATAAATTATTTGGATATTCTATTTATTAAGTCTCTCTAGTTTTTAAACCAGGATGCAAAACCCCCAATGAAAGAAAAGAAATATATCATGTTAAAAATCACCACTTAAGATTCATTTCTAGCAACAGAAATGAACTACCCAGGCAATAGTGTTTCTATGAGAAAGTAGGCTTGAAATTCAAACTTGACATTTCTCTATGAGCCCATGTTATCTTCTCAGACCTGCAACAACATTCTTTTTGACATTTGACAGATACCTGCCTTAGAGATTCCTCCAAGTTACCCATGGTTACCACGCCAAGGCTGAGCTGAGGAGTATCAGAGAGAGGCAGAGACAGAGATCCTGGGACAGGGACAGAATGAGAATCCAGGGGGACCATACCTAAGGAGAGGGCCATGGGGAGAACATGGGGCAAAGAGTACAGGCAGAGACTCTTACCGGCATGATCATCAAAGCTACTTCAGCCCTAAGTCAGTGATAACCCCACCCCACTGTGATGCCTGCTCACCCACAGTCACAGGAAGCAGTGCGGCACAACAAAAAAACACAAGGCTCGTTCATACTCTTCCTAGCTTAGTGGGCCACTAGGGGCATTTAGTTGCTCTGAGCCTCAGTTTCCTCATCAACAATGTGGAAATCCTCACATAAATTTTTAGGGTTATTTTGGGATCCAATGAAACACTCTTTGTAACATATTGCCCAGTACGCACACAGCTGGCACTCAACAAATGTCAAGCCTATTCTCAAAAACGTTTTTCTTTTTTTCCTGGAAACCTTCATTTCTGATTTTAATCAGGGGATTCTGCCCTTCCTGTCCCAAGAGAACAGACTCCACTCATGTAGCATTTCCCTACTCTCTATTCATTAAGGCAAATTAGTAGACTTTAAAAAAAAAAAGGCCATAAACACCTCCTACCTTATATGCAAGGCCTTGGAGTGGCCAGATGGCAGGAGGGAAGCAGTAAATGAAATCTCAAACTGGTTTCGTTCAGATTTATCGAAGTATGAGCGTTGGATAGGTGGTATCTTTTCCATTCTATGACTGCCACCATCTCCCTGGCTGTTTAGAATGCCACTCTATTTTGGAAGTAAAGGAGAAGGGGACTTACACGTGTCTTTGGATATTGAAGTAGGGTATGCATCCCATGTGGATAAGATGAGCTGAGTAAAGTCTCCAGGTACAGGTGGGTGTCAGCTCTGCTATAAAATGAGCATGCCTGGCAGTCAGCCTTCATGGGGATGCTTTTTCCTGTGGTAGTGAAAAGGGCTTCACGCATAGCTCCTCTCCACAGGCATCATTCAGAGATGCTCCCTTCAGGATCTGTGGGTGATGGTCAGGCTCCATCTAATCTCTTATCAGGGGTGTCTAAGCTGCGGCCCATGGGCCACATACAGCCTAGGGTGGCTGTGAATGCTTCCCAACACAAAATCGTAAATTTACTTAAAATATTATGAGATTTTTTTGTAATTACATGTTGCAATGTATTTAATGTGTGGACGACTCTTCTTCTTCCAGTGTGGCCCTGAGACACCAAAAGATTGGACACCCCTGTGGGGCTGACCGTGGACAGCAGTCACCCAGTGCAGACACCGCTTTTCCCTCTGCTTCTCCACAGTCAAGGAGGCCCACGGGAACCTCAGGCCTGTTCTAGCCCTTTGGCTCTAGCTCCGAGTTCCTACTGGTCTCTCTCAGCTCTCACAACAGCCAGGCACTCCAGCATGACTATGCGCATGGCGTCTGGGCTGCTACTGCCATGCCATGCCAGAAGGCAGTGTGGTAAACATTTGTCCTTTTTGCCTGACCACCGTCTGAATCTCTTTCCTATATTTAGAAAATTTCCCACCTAGCAGAGCCCTCTTTCCCTTTACAAATGAAGAGTACCATACAGTTTCCCTGGTTGAATTCTGTAGACAAAGAGTTTAATTGAACACAGAGGGCTGAAAGTTTTTTGGAGTATGATTTGTTCAAGATGGTGAGTAGATACTTTGGTTAGGCCACAGTCCTCGTTACTTTATAGTGTTATAGTCCGCACCTCCTTCAAAACATTTAACTTACCTGCCTAGTTTCTAGGCACACCTGATTTCCCCCCAATTTTCACCATCTACAGTGATAAATTATGGGTCACTGGGTGTAGAAAACTTGCACCTCCTCACCACTGTTGGGGATATTTTATCATTAGATAGGACAAAGCAAAGATATGAATTGGAAAGTGGATTAAATCCTGGGACAGATAATGAGAAGGAATAGAGATTTGGGGGTACCACCACCATCTTGAATAATGTTCACAATCTACAAGAGCTTACTCATCTTCCTCTTCTATATAGGTGAGTCACAGTTCCCTCAATGAAGAAATTAAAAAACAAGACAACATATTTCATTACTTATCTATTCCTACAGAACAAATTACTCCAAAAACCACTGACTTAAAACAACAAACATTCACTATTTCTCAGAGTTTCTGTGGTTCTAGAATTTGGGAGCTGCTTGGCCAGGCAGTTCCAGTACAGGATCTCTTATAAGGCTGCAGTCAAATGTCCCTGAGCCTACAGTCACTGGATGACTTGTCTCAGTTGCATGTGCTTCTAAGGTGACTCATTCACTGGCTGTTAGCAAGAGGTCCCAGTCCACATGAGCTTCTCCACAGGGATGTCCTCACAACATGGTAACTTCCCTCCGAGTGAGTTGATTCAAAAGATCAAGACAAAAGCTTTGCCCTGCCCAGTGTGGCTCTGTTGGTTGGAGCAACGTCCTATAACCTAAAGGTTGTGGGTTCAATTACTGGTCAAGGCAGATGCCTGGGTTACAGGTTCCATCCTGGGTCTGGGCATGTGCGATCCCCAGTCTGAGCAGGTATGGGAGGCAAGCAGTCCATGCTTCTCTTTCTCAATGATGTTTCTCTCTCTCCCTTCCTCTCTCTAAAAGCAATGAAAAAAATGACCCTGGGTGAGGATTTTTTTAAAAAGGCAAAAGCTTCTTGGTCTTTTTTATCAACTGAATTCAAAAGTCACACACCATCCACAATATTCTATTGGTCCCAAAGGTCAGCCTCAATTCCACACAAAAAGGGCCTACACTGGGCATAACCACTAGGAGGCAAAGACCATCAGGGGCTATCTTGGAGAGAAAAATGAAGAGTAAAACAAAACAAAAAAGGACAAACAATAATTCTAAGGCAAGAGAAAAAGCTAAGATAAAATGAAATTTTGCTGAAGATGATTAGAAGTAAGTGGTTAAGATTTTTTTTTTTTTTTTTTACTGCTAAGAAGTGTGTCTATGTATACATTCGAGTCAAAACTGGATATAATCTTTTCTGATGAGCCCAAAAGATGTTCTACTACTAAACAATTACCATGGCAAAAAAAAAAAAACTATAAATCTTGAAGTGATAATGAAAAGAGTAAAGAACTGATCCTCTTGAAAACATTCAGTTTCCCATAGAATCTTTCAGAATCTCTCCATCTACCTTCTTTATCAACACTAAGCCTTTACCAGCATTCAGTTTAGTTCTATTTATACTATTACAAAATGACAGAAAATACCATTTCTTTTAAAATATATTTTATTGATTATGCTATTACAGTTGTCCCATTTTTTTCTCCCTCTGCCCTGCACCATCCCTGCCTCCAACATCCCTCCCCCTTAGTTCATGTCCATGGGTTCTACATATAAGTTCTTTGGCTTCTCCATTTCCCATACTATTCTTAACCTTCCCGTCTATTTTGTACCTACCATTTATGCTTCTTATTCATTCCCTGTACCTTTCCCCCCTCTCTCCCCACCCACTCCCCTGATGATAACCCTCCATGTGATTCCCATTTCTGTGATTCTGTTCCTATTCTAGTTGTTTGCTTAGTTGTTTTTGTTTTAGGTTCAGCTGTTGATAGTTGTGAGTTTGTTGTCATTTTACTGTTCATAGTTTTGATCACACTCTTTTACTTAGATAAGTCCCTTTAACATATCATATAATAAGGGCTTGGTGATGATGAACTCCTTTAATTTGACCTTACCTGGGAAGCACTTTATCTGCCCTCCCATTCTAAATTATAGCTTTGCTGGATAGAGTAATCTTAGATGGAGATCCTTGCTTTTCATGACTTTGAATACTTCTTTCCAGCCCCTTCTGGCCTGCAAGGTTTCTTTTGAGAAGTCAGCTGATAATCTTATGGGAACTCCTTTGTAGGTAACTATCTCCTTTTCTCTTGCTGCTTTTAAGATTCTCTCCTTATCTTTAATCTTGGCTAATGTAATTATGATGTGCCTTGGTGAGTACTTCCTTGGGTCCAACTTCTTTGGGACTCTCTGAGCTTCCTGGACTCCCTGAAAAGTTTATTTCCTTGGCCAGGTTGGGGAAGTTCTCCTTCATTATTTACTCAAGTAAGTTTTCAATTTCTTTCTCTTTCTCTTCTCCTTTTGGTACCCCTATGATTCAGATGTTGGAACATTTAAAGTTGTCCCAGAGTTTCCTAAGCCTCCCATTTTTTTGAATTCTTGTTTCTTCATTCTGTTCTGGTTGAATGTTTACTTCTTCCTTCTGCTCCAAATTATTGATTTGAGTCCTGGTTTCCTTCCCTTCACTGTTGGTTCCCTGTACATTTTTTTTTATTTCACTTTGCATAGCCTTCACTTCTTACTCTATTTTGTGGCCATACTCAACCATTTCTGCAAGCATCCTGATTACAGGGTTTTGAACTCTGCATCTGATAGGCTGGCTATCTCTTCATCACTTAGTTCTATTTTTGGAGCTTTGATCTGTTCTTTCATTTGGGCCATATTTTTTCATCTAGGTGCACCTGTTATGTAGTAAGGGGCGGAGCCTTAGGTATTTGCCAGGGTGGGGCAACCCACATTGCTGCATTGTGGCACTGTATGTAGGGGAGAGATCCAAGAGGGAACAATTCCACTTGCTCAGCTCTTGGCTGGCTTTCAGTCACTTCCCCCACTACCCACAAGCAAGTTGGGCCCTTCTGGTGCTAATTCCTAGGTGGGTGGGTTTGTGTACATTCTAGAACCCTGTGGGTCTCTCCAACAAACTCTCCCTAAGATGCTGGGAGTTTCTCCTGCCACTGCAACCCCCACAGGTTTTTACAGCCAGAGTTTTTGAGGCTTTATTTTCCCACAATGGAACCCTGGGTTGTGCGGTCTGTCTCACCCCCCAATTGTTCCTCTGGGTTTATCTGCATACAAATGTGGGACTGCCTGGTCCGCCAGCCGCCACCTTGCCCTGGTCCGGAGCCCTGCCCCAAGTCCTCTCTGCCCTGTCTGCCCATCTCTTCCCCTCCTACCAGTCTGGATAAAAATTTCTTCTTTAACTCCTTGGATGTCAGACTCCCATACAGTTTGATTTTCTGGCAGTTCTGGTTATTTTTTGTTTTCAAATTTGTTGTTGTCCTTCTTTTAGTTGTGTAAGGAGGCAAAGTATATCGACCTATGCCTCTGTCTTGGACAGAAGACAAAAATCAGAAAACATCATTTAAAGATGAATTATGATGAATACCATAAGAGATAAACACCATTTCTTGAGATGAATTATGGGCTTATAATATCTTAATAAAATTTAAAAGATGACACCTGAGTTGTTATTTTCTAATTTTTTAAATTTCAACTCCACAGTATTTCTGTAATATGATACATCAGATAAAATTTTGTAGACTAGAGTGAACAGTTAAGCCTAACTTATAACATCATTTATACAGAAATATGTGTTCCAAGTTCTGAACAACCAACTTACAAACAAACCTTTGGAACCCAACCCATTCCTGTATAAGAACTATGTGTATGAGGTTTCAACATGTGAGCTCACCAACACTTTGGTCAGGACTAGTAGCAAAACTGGCTCGTTTAACTATTTCATTCCACTTATTCATTTGTCTATTTATTCATGCATGCATGCATTCAGCAACTATTTACTGAGTGCCCACTTTAGCAAGGCACTGGGCTAGAAGTGGGAGAATGGGAACGCAGATTAGAGCAATACATGAACTGGCCAGCAGGCGGCCTTGCATTGGAGGAAAAAAAAAACAATTGTAATACATTGTAGAAAAAGAAGCCCCAGCTGGTGTGGCTCAGTGGATTGAGTGCTGGCCTGTGAACCAAAGGGTCGCCAGTTCGATTCCCAGTCAGGGCACATGCCTGGGTTTCAAGCCAGGTCCCCAGTAGGGGGGCGCGCAAGAGGCAACCTCACCTTGCTGTTTCTCTCCCTCTCTTTCTCCCTCCCTTTCCGTCTGTCTAAAAATAAATAAATAATATCATAAAAAAGAAAAGGGGGGGAAGTTGGGGAGGGAGGAAAAAGGGAGGAAGTAATGGTAAAGGGGATGACATTTCAAGAAGAGAGGTCAAGGCCTCAGTAAGAAAGAAATAGCTCAGTGTGGACAGGGAACTGCAAGGAGATCAGTACTCTGAAGAGTGAAATGCAAAATTTGAACTGGAAAGATATGAGGCTGGAGTTCTGATCATGGAAGAATTAATAGACCATTTCAAGGGAGATAGACCTTATTCTTTTAGCCCCTGCTGGTAAAACTTTGATGATGGGTTTAAGCATGCAAATAAAACATTCAGACTTTTATTTTGGTTAGCTCATTCTGGTAACCCTATAGAACTTGGGTCAGCAAATTATAGCCTACAGGACTTTGAATAGCCTGCAAGCAAAGAAAAGTTTTTAACTTTTTTCAAGTGGCTTTTAAAAGATCAAAAAAAGAGTAATATTTTGTAACACATTAAAATTATATGAAATTCATTTTGATGCCCATAAAGTTTTACAGAAACACAGCCACATCCATCCATTTATATACTGTCGAGGACTGCCATCACAAAGCAGAGCTGAGCCGTTGCAACAGAGGCCACAGAGCTTGGAAAGCATGCAGTACTTACCATGTGGCCCTTCACAGTTTGCTGACCTCTGGAACAGAAGATGTATAAAAGGAGGAAGATCTGTAGGATGGCTTCTGCCATGAAGAGACCAGTTGAAAAGCGGCAGGGCTGAACTAGGGTGAGTGGTTAATAGAGACAGAAAGGACAGGGCAGTTTCACAACATGGGGTATCAAATAAGCACGATGTGTATGAGATCAGAGGTAATAAGGCATGATTTCAGGTTTCTATTTTTAACAATGAGGGCAGGTAGTGGTGTCTCCACCAGAGCCAAAGGATGCAGAAGGGATGCCAGAAGAATGAGGTGCCCGGTAAGACATTTTTGTGCACGTGTCTTACAGGCAAATGGATCTACTACATGGGCTAGAACTGTAGGCTGCAATGAGCCCTTATCCTTTTCCCCTCTGTCCACTAAAATTGATAAATCACTTTTCATATGCCAAATATGAACTTTGTTTCCTCAGCAGGTGAATGAATATTTTGAGCCACCACAGGTTAACAGTGCTTACCAGACAGATGTTTAATTCTGACTGTAGGAGCCACATCTTCACCCAACAATGTCTGTGCTGTTGCTGGCTACTGGGGTGTATTACATTTTGGGCTTACTATTTTGTTAACCCCCACCCCAAAAAAGAGGTAAAAACAAAGATAATACTACAGTGTTAACATTAGTGATAAGAAATGTAAGCATCATAAAAGTCAGAAATTATTCAGCATGTCCAGATAGTCACTGGACTGAAGCTAGTGAAAGCATGATCCATTATGAAGGAAAACTAATCAATTAAATAGGCACACATTTTGGGAAATATCTTCTGGTTGAAGAGAATATTCAAAAGGAAAGGAATAATTAGGGGATTTATAATAATTTTTACACATGCATCCCAATGCCTTCGTGAATACATCTGACTTTTGTACATGCAACCATCTCACACATTTTCAGAAGCTCATTATGTCTAAGAGTAGGAGACTCCCTGCATTAACCTGGGAGTTGAAGTTGAAAAGATACAGAAGTTAAAAGTGACCAAAGAAAGCAAAAGGAAGGCTTGCATCCTGAGGAAACCAAAGCTAACTGACAAGCAGAATAAGAAGAGCCCACAGAGAAAATTGAAGTAAGATGGCCTGAGAAATATGCAGAGAACCGGAAAGTTAGAGATACCATGACAGAAGGGAGCTAGTACCAACAGAGTTGAATTTTAAGAAGGAGTAAGTTTAGACAACAGCTACTATTATCACTGCCAAGATCCCCCTCTCCCTCTTTGTTAATAGCACCCCAACTTTGCCTTGGGAACCATTCTTTCCCTACTTTTTATCAGGACCTGGATTTATTGATCCTATGCATAGCTCCAAAGATGGGCCATGACTGCTTTCAGTCAATCGCCAAGTTCAAAACCCTCTCCAGAGAGACTGATTGGTTCAGTGATGGGCAGGAAGCCAAGAGGAGACAATAGGATGGAAGGAGATATTTGCTGGGGTTTCTAAATAAAAGACATTTCCTCTACCATCCCTTGAGGGTTTAACGTGTGGATGTGTATCTGGAATGGCCTGCAGACATATCACTATAATAGGGAAAAGTCTGGAGCTGGGAAGTGGCACTGAGGAGCCAAAGGATGAAGCCAAAACATGGAAGGCAAAGCAGGGACATGGAAAGAATCCAAAACCAGGTCCTTGGTGAATTAATCCAGTGCAAGCCTCACCTACAGCCAGCACTCAGGATTTTCTGTTACAAGAGCCAAGAATTCTCTCCTATGTTTAAGACAGTTGGACTTGTTTTAAACAGACAAGACAAAGACTCCCAGCTGATATAGGGGGTCCCTAGTGACTTGAAGGAAAGCAGTTTCAATTTATTGGTAGACACATTAAATGCAGACAATTTCTCCTTGAAGGAATTTGAACGAATGAAAGAAATTTAGGCAACACCCAAAGGATCGGGTATGGTCAAAGAGGATTGTTTTTAGTTTGTTTGTGTTGCTGTCCTTCAGTACTTGGTTGCTTGTTTGTTTGTTTCAAGATGCAAGATACCTGAATCTAATTTGAAAACTGACAGAATCTGGAAGAGAGGGGAGTTGAGGGTATAGAAGGGAAAGTGAATAATTGGTACAAGATCCTCCTACTTTCAAACTACAGGAGGTAGTGGGGTGAAGACCACCTGCTTTCTGGGCACTAAACCTGGGGAATCTGTAACAGAACTGTCTGCACAGGGTATACTAAAAGTTTTCAAGGTGATTTGCAAATTAGTTTTATTTCCTATACTTTTACTGAACACATTAAAAAAGATCAAAGTCTTTATTATGGAAAGAAGAAAGCTCAGAAAAGGTTATAATGAGAGTTTTCAAAAAATTTACAAAAAAGACTGGCTTAAACAAGAGCTTGTGCACCAGATTTTGGTACACAAAGACTGGCTGGCATCCCCTAACCTTGAAATTGGTTAGTTTTCTACAAATAAAAATTACTATGTCCAACAGAAAGTTGTGATCGTATAAAACTTAGAACATCTACCAATAAAAAATGCAGGCATAGCTTTATGAATTGCTTAGGAAAATCCCAAATAGTGTAAGTGCAGTGGACATTTAAAGAAACCACCATATTCCCAGACCTTTGAGGTCAATGAAATAAGAAAATACTGGATAATCTCTCCCACAGAATTGTGCTGAGCTGGATGAACTATGAGCCTCAATTTATCAGGCCTAATGAGGAGTTTGAACCATCAATAGATGAAATGATATATCTGTGGAAAATGCAGAACTGTGCTAACTGCCTGAATAAAGATCTTTGATAGATATGAACTCTGGGTCAATTTACAGCAAAGCTGAACTGTTTAAACCATCTATTGAAATGTGACCTGTCAAATCTGGGTACGTTTGAAAGATTAACATAGTTTACACATTTTAATGTAGATCCTTGGCATATGGCACCGAGAGGAAGAGGAGGGAGACTAAATCCTTGATACTGACAAACAACAACTGTTTAACACATTTATTTGAACACTCATGTTCCCAGAAACCAAGCGCATTGTTTTTTGTGGATCCAGAAGGGCTACAAGCCTCTGAAGACCACTTGTCCTTTGAAAACTACAAAATCTTAGGATGGAACCTACGAAGTCATCACATTCATTCCTTACCTCCAGGTCACACTTCTCAATTCATGATTGTGAAGAATAGTCCATAACCTCTTTCTACAACCCAGTTCAATTTTCTGGTCTAACCCCAAATCCTCTCCTCACACACAGCAGCCGCATGCTGCAGCTGCCCCCCAAAGCCCCCGCTGTGTGTGTTGGGGGGTGGGGGAGGGAACTCTGCCAGCCTTACCTAAACTCTCAGAATGCAAAACAAACAATTGCAGGTTTAAAATGTGCATTTTTTTCCATTATGCCTTTACATCAAAACAAGCCTTACGGAACAATTTAGTGACACGTCACAAATCTGGGAGGATTAATGACTATTCCTACTTAAAGTTAGTGATAATAGCTAATAATAGCAGCTAACATATTACTATTTGCCTTACACATAGTAAGACCTTTGCAAATATTATTTTGTTTAATCATCACAGTAATGTTATGACATAAACATTATTTTTCTCAATATGCCTACATTGCAAATGAAGAAAGCCCAGGGGGGACAAACAGGTTGCCCAAGGCCACACAGTTCAAGAGTGGCAGAGAGCCATGCAGAGCAGGCCGCCTGGCCCAGGGCCCATGCCTTTAACCACCGCACACACTGCATCTGAGCAGGGCCAGAGACAAGGAAGCAAATGGAATGATTTCTTAAGATCGCTTTTAGGTCAGTGATTCCGTGATGCTAATTTTGCTTTATCTGGCTAACGTAAAGTACTTCTACATTAACTGCCACAGAAATGCTGTATGTCCTGTGAGCAAAGCTGGAGGCAATGAGAAGGTGCTTGAAACAGCAGTGTGTGACTCAATAACCATTTTGTTTACCAATAGCAAAGTTACTTCTATTCTGCTAACGTCACATTAACCTCTTTGCCTGCCAAGTACAGGCCTAAGCAGGCCTGCAGTTTTCATTTTAGCTCAATCCCTGGGGAAAAAAATCTTTTACTTGTCAAAGCAGATTTCTGCCACACATAAGTAACTAGTTGATTTCTAAAAGCTTCTTTATATGACTATCAGTACACACTCCACCAAACAGAGAGCTGATAATGAAGGAGCTTGGGAATGGAGGGATGGAGAGGATTTCTATTTTAAATCTTAAGACTTCAATGGCTGTGGACAAGTTCTGGTCTTCAATAAGCACATCTCTCTGCAGTTCGACATGACGTCAATGGAGAGGGGACTGAGCGAGAACTGTGCCTCCAAGAAGCTTTCAAAGAGTGGTCTTAAGAACATAAAGTCTGCTAAGTTGCTCAACGTAGTGTAGCATGAGTGTTTGAAAACAAGTGTGCTATTCTGCTCGCGCTGAAGTGGGCAAGACTGGAAGAGACCGTTTCTACTCAGGGCCCTTTTGTGAGTGGCGATTATGCAATTCAACCATGTCTCTGTGCTCTTTATAAAGTGTGAATCAAATTTTCTGTCAGGGAATAGTATTTTCCACACTTGTGTAGAGAATAATTTGAAAAACCTTGGTGGCTTGCCAGTTTTAAAAAATTCGAACTCTATGTCACAAGGGAACGTGTCTTTTTTTTTTGGACCAAAGCCCTGTGTCAATTTCTACATGCCGGGAAATGGAGCTCTGTGGTGGCTGCTTCTTGGTGACACTCATGTCCATCACCTGTGGACCCTTCAGCAGAGGTGAATTCAAGGAAGCCTTCAGCTTCCATGACTTTCCTTCCCATAACTTAGGCTATTAGAATAGGAAGAGGTCTGGGTACCCAACTTTTCTGATGGTGTACTCCTTCAAGTAAAACACTACTGAGCATGCCTGTCATAAATGCACATTAATTTGTATGTAAATTATGTACCCATGCTACTGCCCATTCTAGGCACATTACAAAACACACATAAAAGTACGATTTTAATAGATAACATAAAGATGTTCTTCCAGCACTAAAACAGATGCCCTGCCCCCCTTTGAATATCCCTGATCTAACTCCATTCCCTGTTTTCATAGATGAAGGCACTCAACTCAAAGATGTACCATTACTTCCAATAGGAGTCACCAAGTTCACTGAGAGCCCACACATCCTGACACTTGCTGATTGCTCCTTCCTGAAGGTCCTCAACAATGGCTTGTGCTACCACCCTTCAAGGCATTTAGAAGCACAGGAAGTATCTGGGTTTGTCCTGATGCCTGGGTATGTTGCTGGCACTAATGGTGTGTGCCAGGGATACCCAACATCCTGCAATCCACAGAACAGTCCCCCTACATAGAACCCTCTACTCCAAGTAGCAATACAGTCCCTGTTGGGATCGACCCCATCAAGACAGGCTTCCTTTTCCCAAGAAACTTCATCAGTGACAAGTCTATGTTATTCTCATCACACCAGCCATGCTCTTGGAGTCTTATAAGTTACATTCATTCCATTTCACATTTCCCCACAACATTAATCGTAACATCTGTCAAGAGAGACTCATTGCTAGAGCCTTTGCAGAATTCTTATCATTTTATGTTCCTCTCTGCCAGGGTTTCTTAACCTCGGAACCACTTGACATTTTGGGCTCAATATTTCTTTGTTATGGGGGCTGTCCTGTTCATTGCAGATGTTTAGTGGCATCCCTGACCTCTATTTATCAGAATCCAGTAGCATTCCTCCAGTTATGATAATCGAAAAGTATCCAGGCATTGCCAAAACTACCCCAGTTGAGATCCACTGGTCTAGGCTAAGGCTGCAACTAAGAAACTTACACAGGCTTAAAGGGAATGGGAGATCCCATCAACTCATCCTTGTTTTTTTGGCCAATATCAGTCTGTGGCTTGGCATGAAGATAGAGTACATAATTCACAAAACATAGGGATCATGTTGTTCAGCTTGGTATTTCCAGTCCAAGTATAATGCCTGGCACGTAGCAGGCACACTGTAAGTATTTACTGAAAGAAAGAAGCCTTCTTCAGAACAATACATACCTTAGTTAACGCAAGGCTTAATAAATGAGCCTAATTCCAGTAATAAAAGCCCCAAAGATCTCCTGAGAAAACATAAGAAAGTACCTATTATGATAGCTTTGCAATATGTAAAGGATTTGTGGTGTGGTTAATCATTTCATCTTTGAACAACCCAACCAGAAAGTAACCATCAGATTTATCATGCCTCTTGTTATCAGTGAAGTTTTGGCATCCAATTGCTTTTCCTATTTTGCGGTGGCCTTAGTTTATCTTAAAGCCCTTCTGTATTATCTGGGAAAGCATTTGAATTGCCAATCTGAAAACAAGGTGGTGCAACACGCTTTGAATTAGAATAGAATTTCAAATTTGGTCCGCTTAAATTCATATCCAGCAAGCTATTTATGACTGCTAAGCAGGGATTTTTTTTTTTTAAGCAAACTTTTTGAGCCTCACTGGGACTTTTTTTCTTATGTTGGGATTCTACACTCTAGAAAACCTAAGTCTTCAGCTTAAAAATAATCAAGTCTCCCTGGGAAATGATATAGCCTCAAAATACAGAAAGAAATATAACACTTATCCTGCTAACCTAAGGAAGAAGGGCACCTGGAGGCCCTCACCAGCCTCCACATCTTGATGCAGCTTCACTTGCCCAATCTTACTTTCCACAGCTCTGGTCAAGCCAGTTCCTCACAGGCTCACCAATAAGCAATGGGCCATATCACTTCTGGGCTTTCTCTTCTGTTGGCCTCCAACCTGGAATGTCCTCAATTTCCCTCTTCCAAAGTAAATCCCATACACTCTTACTTACCCTCTTCCAGGAAGCTGTCTCTAACACCTCCAGTTTTCAGAAACAATCCCCGGCTCCAAGTTGCTACCACACTGGTAATTTGTACCACACCCTCCCCCACTTCACTGAAGTGAAGGGTTTGGCTGTGGCTGCCTGCAGATTAAATCATTCTCCCAGAAGGCTTCATTTCCTGAACATCTCTACCACTCACATCCTACCTGAATCTAGCTCAATCCTGGTCCCATGGTAAGTGCTCAATAAACATTTGTGCACCTGGCTATTCCAGACTATGCTGAAGGTATGAAGCTGTGCCTTGTTCTTTATGTATATTACTTTAGGATTCCATGTGATCCGTGCACTTGGCCCCACTCCAACAAAACCCACATAATGGATTCTCATTGGGATGGCTGGAGCAGTCGGTTTTCCTAAAGAAGAGGATCCCTGAGGAGGTCTGACCCACACTCACAGTGCAGAAAGAGTCCCTCCAATCTTTGTCACCATCCCATCCATCCCTGTTCTGTGGGTAAAGAGACACTGTATTAGTAACTGCCAGCCCACTACATCGGGTGGTGGAATAAAAGGGTATGCAGCCTCGATTAAAGTTAGTCCTTAAGAAAGAGAGTCATGCAAGATCCACTGCTACTAGGAATGCAAAACGGTATGGCAATTTTGGAAAACAATTTGACAATTACTTTAAAAGTTAAAACTTAAGCATCACATCCATTAAGATGGCTCTACTTTTTTTTTCATTCACAGAAAATAAAAGTGTTGTAGAGAAATTGAAACCCTGATGCAGCCACTATGCAAAACAGTATAGAGGTTCCTCAATAAAGTTAACAGAGAGCTACCATATGATTCAGAAACTCCACTTCTGCTACGCCAAACAACTGAAGGTGGGGTGTTGAAGAGATATCTGTACACTCACATTCATAACAGCATTACCCACAACAGCCAAAAGGTGGAAGCAACCCAAGCGTCCATCTACAGACAAATGAGTAAACAAAATGTGTCATATACCTATAAGAGGATATTACTCAGCCTTAAAAAGGAAGGCAATTCAGACAGATAGTACAACACAGATGAACCTGAAGGACTTTACGCTAAGTATCGTAAGTCAGCCACAAAAAGACCAATGCTGTATGACCCTACTTATACGGGCATCTAGAGCAGTCAGACTCACAGAGACAGGAAGCAGAATGGTAGCTTCCAGAGGCTGGGGGCGACGAAGAATGGAGAGTTGTTATTCGATGAGCAGAGTCTTGGTTCTGTAGACCAGCTGCACAACAGTGTGAACGTGATTAACACAACTACACTGGATGCTTAAAAATGGTTAAGATGGTCAGTTCTATGTTCTGTGCACTTTACCACAATAAAACACTTTAAAATTTATAGTTAAACATAAATTTCCCCAGCAATCTCACTCCTAGACATCTACCCATGAGAAATAAAAGTGTAAATCAACAGGAAGATCTGTATTGAATTTCCATAGCAGTATTATTCATAATAGCCAAAAAGTGGAAACAATCCAAATGTCCACTAGCTGGTAAATAGATTAATAAAATCCATACAATGGAATATCATCACATATACAAAGAATTAAATACTGATACTTCCTACAACTGATAAATAAAAAAGTCAGACACAAAAAACCACATATTGTCTAAAATGCTCAGAAGAGGCAAATTCATATAGACAGAAAGCAGATTAATGGTTGCCTGGAACTGGAAGTGGGAACAGGGATTAACTGTAAATGCACAAGAGGAATCTTATCGCCCTACCAACAAATTCTAAATGAGTGGATTATGACAAATAGGATTATAGTCATAGTTGAGCAATCTTATCAATTTACCAGAAGTCATTGGACTGTGCTTCAAGTGGGTGAGTTGTATATAAAATTATGCCTCAATAAAAAATTAATTATAAAAACAAATAACAAGGGTCATTGATATGCCTTATTCACAGACTGACTTTCATCTCTTTTCCTCCCAATGACTGACTAAGTTTTAGAAGATTCCTATAATGGGCCACAGCTTCATTTCAAAACCATACTTGATCGATCAACTCCTTGGAAAGGGGGATGGATCATCAAATCCATTCATTCATTCAATAAGCAAATCTTTACAGAAGCACTATGCTGGGTACTTGGGGCAAAACAGGAAACAAGGCAGATGTCCCTCGGAGTCCCAGGGTTGAGAGTTGCAGACACAGGAGCAAGCAAAAGAAGACAATGTAGTATGTTCAACAATAGGGGGACACACAGGTGTGACACTGCACATAGGTGGGGCACCTCACCTTGGTTTTGTTTGGTGTCAGGAGGTCCTGAGAAAACTAATTCACAGCTGAGGTCTGAAAAGGGACGTTTAGAAACAAAGATGAGGCTGGGGAAGGGAACAGTTTCCATACAGAGGGAACAGCAGGCACAAAGGTCCACAGGCAAGAGAGGTGGGACATTCGCAGAACTGATGCTATAGGATCACAGTGTGAGAAGGGAAGGGTGCGAAGAGATATTCCAGAAAAATAAACAGGGGCCAGACCGTGAAGAGCCTCACAGGCATCTTAAGGAGTTTGGGTTTGACCCTAAGTGGCATGAAGAGGTAATGAAATGTTTTCAGCAAGGGAACAGAATGATCAAATTTGGAGTCTGGTAGAGACAAAATGGGAGGAGACAGAAGTACAAGCAGGAAGACCCATTAGCAGGCCGTTCTGACTGGCAGTGGGCTGGGCCTGAGAAGAGGCAGAAGCTGTCACGACAAAAGAAAAATCTGCCTGCACGATAAGGGACTTATTCCATCCATTCACACGTAGACCTCAGAATAAAATACCAGGGCTTCCTACAGCTACCCTGATGAAGGCACTCCTCCGACGGCTTCTCCAGCTGTTTCCTTTGACTCGGACACTCTCCAGGCTTTGCCCATCCTGCTCCCCTTAGCCTGCCTAATCCCTATATTCTTTCTTTTTTGATTGCAGTTTACTTTCATTATTTTGTATTGATTTCCCTATGCATGCTTGATGTCTTTAGAAGCCCTTCCCCCAGAAATCCATCCCTGACAACTCAGCCACGCCCTAGGCTGGAAGCCTCTCTTGAATGCTCTCTTTGAAACATGTGCTTCTTCTCTACACAGCACACATTAGATGCCTCTGCAATGCAAGTGCACATATACTGGTCTGTTTTATCACTAAATGAGCGCTACACAGTAAAATTTTCTATAAAAACAAAGATATTCTATATCTGCCCCACCCAATACAGTAACCACTAGCTACATGTAAGCACTTGAAATGAGGCTAATGTGACTAAGGAACAGAATTTCTCATTTCATTTAATTTTAATTAACTTACATTTAGTTTTACATAACCACGCGTTGCCATCTTACTGGACAACACATTACTAGGCTTTATAATCCATAAACACAGGCTCTGCATTATCTTGCTCACCCCTGAAATGAAGGCATATAGTAATAGCACTGGGTATATAATAGAAACTTGATAAATATTTGTGAATGAGTTAATAATATACATAGGCTCATAGTACCAATAATATTCACCAATTCATTCATTCATTCAACAAATACTTATCAAGCACCTACAAGGTGCCCAATATTGTTCTCGATACCAGGGTTACAGATCAAATCCCCTGCTTTTGTGACACTTCCACTTTATTGGGGAAGGCAGAAAATAAATGTAAGCAAAACAAAAACAGCTTCAGAGCCAGAAGTGCAAAAAATACACAGCATGGTAAAGGGGCAGAGAGTGAAGGAGAAGGGGGTGTGTTGGTTTTAATGAGACTTTATCTCACGAACAGCATTTGCCCGAGGCTCTGCTGCCCCAGCATATTGCCTTCTAGTATATATCAAATAAACTCATGATGAAAGTTAATGGAACAAACTTTAACAGAAAGTAAGATAATTGCTCAGAAATAAATTCTGCATTCTGATCATCGTGTCATAAAAGCTTTCAAGTATGCATTTTTGTGGAAAGAAGGCCATGGCAAAATTGACCCATATTTTATTTCAAAGCTATTAATGTGTCAAATAGCCCCAGAAGGCAGAGCATTTCTGCAAACTTTGGGGGAAAACATCTTCTGAATTACTTAGCGTTACAACATGTGTCAGAACCAGCAGCCAATCAAAATCTCCACCCACAGCACGTCTCTTTTGTTTTGCAATTAAGTTCACCCCACACTTACTAAGCGGCTCCCTAAATGTGAAGGCTACACTAAGCCCCAGGACAGAAACCCAGTGGTGCCTGCTTTCCAAGAGAAACCACACATTTAAGAAAAAAAAATTTTTAATTAAAAAAAAGAAAACATGGACAGAGCATGTCACACCATTTTCTTTCTTTTGGTTTTCATTTAGTTTCCTCACTATTCTTTATCCCTGGTCATAAAATCTCCAGTGATGCTGTATTCTTTCCTAAGACCAAGATTATTGCATAATTTCTCATCCAGCATAAAATGAAATTTTCCTTAGCTACTGCATCAACTAACACCATTGAGATTACAAATCACGTAGTTGAGAAACATGTCAGAATATAAAGTGCATTTTGCAGGCAGGGAAAAAACTTGTAAGGCTGGGCAACAGCACATAACTTATGCTAATCACTTACCCAAGAGAAGATTCCCCAATAGAATCATCTGGACTTTAACAATATTTGTTTGCCTTTCCTGGTTGTGAAAGTTAAGTGAAATTGGGCAGGACAGCACTCTGTAGTTTTAAAAGCTTTACACTGGGTTGGCCAAAAAATCTGTTTAGTTTTTTCCGTAAAGTAAAAGACACATTTTTTATTTTCACCAATAACTTTATTGATTTGAATATTTTGAGTATGTCAGCTATCTCCCACTATTGGCTTCTAGTGGGTAGAGGCCAGGGGTGCTGCTAAACATCTCCCAATGCATAAGACAGCCCCACAGCAAAGAATCATTTGGCCAAAATGTCAATAGTACCAAGGAACTTCACAAACCACTTTTGACACGTTCAATCAGTCACAGCACCTTCTCCATACACTGTGCAAAATTTTCTTTTTGCATTTCAGTACCATCTTCACCTTTCTTGAAATAATAAAGCATAATATGCCAAAAATGTTGCGTCTGTTCTTCCATCTTCAATATTAAAATGGCTGCACAAAAATTCACCAATTTTGATGTTGTTTTTTTTAATGCACGCTAATGTGACAGCTATCACAATACAATCTAAC
Organism: Macrotus californicus; assembly: GCA_007922815.1. Classification (NCBI taxonomy): domain Eukaryota; kingdom Metazoa; phylum Chordata; class Mammalia; order Chiroptera; family Phyllostomidae; genus Macrotus; species Macrotus californicus. The sequence continues at coordinate 21,501 of VMDR010007652.1, forward strand.
AAAAGTGTTTTGAGTGAAGTTCAAGACAACTAAGCGCGACTAGAGCCATCTTATGGAAAAAAACAAACGAACTTCTTGGCCAACCCCAATACAAAGGCTCGTTAGCACACAAATGGTGACTCTCCACTAGCTGATTGGTGCACAGCTAAGGCAATACTGGAAGAGCAGAGAAGACAATTTGAAAGCTTAGCCTCATGAAGACAGATAAAACTTCCCTGAGACCACTTCCTGCTCGCTTCTTGGAGAAGATTAATATGCAAGCAAACAAATGCAGGTTCAAACCCTCCCACCTCACTTCTGAAAGTCTCCAATTAGAACTCGCCTCAAGTTTGGCATACACAGTCATTGGCCACACGTTAGCCTGTGAGGAGACAGGAGAGAGACATGCATGTGTATGCATGCATGTGTGTCCACATTGTGTGTGTAAATATGTGTGCGTGTTATATATACCAAGATTATTTCATAATTTCATAACTTGCAAGTGGGAAGAAGTTCACCTCTTTTGTTAATTTTGGATGGTAAGCTTTTGTGTAGGATGACATATGACTTACCATTAACAGGGAAGAAAAAAAATCTGTTCGGCCTTATTACTACTCTATTAAGAAAAGATTCCTAGATTTTCCAATGCTCTGCTTTCATCTTGGAAGTGTCAAAAACCCTACAGCTCCACTATAATGCCATCGCCTGGGTCTGTGCCATGGAATCGTCTTTCTGCGATTCAATTTCAGTGCAATGAGTGCTCCCGTCATCAGCCTGCATTCCCATCCCAATACCTACAGAAAGCTCGAGACTCTGAAAATATGTCTGTGTAATTGAATCACTTCAAAGTTTCCTCATGACACTGTGTTACTACAAAGTCATGTTCCAGCTTTCAATGTTTTTTTTTCTTCAATAGCACAATACTGGGTTGGTATTTGCCTGCCTTTAAAAGGCAAACTCTGTTGTTTTCAAAATCTTTTTCTTAAAATGGTTCTGCAATACCGGGATAGACATAGAAGAATTTTAAAATAAAAAATCTGGTTCTAATGCAAGTCTAAATTCAACTATAACTCTCATTTTGATGCTGGACTCCATGTTGCTTGGTGCAATTGTCCCATCGCAGACTTCCTAATGTCTAAGAAAATCATGTCCACGTAAATTCATTACATATGCTCAGCAAAGACTGTTTAAAAAATCTACTTGACTTTTCTTTCTATTTAAATAGATAGATGCCAGGACAGTTTTTCTTCTTTAGTTCTAAATTAATTCCATGCAAGGAGGAAATGTGGATTGAATTGGCAAACTCATTGGACCTCTTAGAGAACCCCACCAGGGTTCTGAAGGAAGGCTAGAGAGAGTCAAGTTCAGCCATGATGAATACCTGGTTGTTCCTTTTTTTAAGTCCTAGCCCAATATTTCTGTGGTTTCCAGTACATCCAAAGTCCAGTGTAGTCTAAGACCAAGTTTCAAAACTCCTCACACTTTCCCAGTAAGTTTATTCTTACTATAGCTTTGGATCTGTAAATATGCATTCTCTACCTCATGAGCAAGATGTGGGGGAGGGGGCTGTCACAACAAAAGGAGATGAAGCAGACTAGAATATCACATGCGTTATATCAAATATCAAAACTCCTCCTCTCTTGAATAGCAAATTGGAATCGATCGGATTCTCACAATAGCATAAACAAATGGAGACCTCAACACATTAAAGTGAACATTCCAAAGAGAACACAGCCACACTACGGGGACTGCTGCTGCCAGGAGCTGTGGTGCTGGAAAATGCGTGAGTGAAGCAAACAGAGGAGATGGTAACATTTCCAAAGTCAACTTCAGTCTGCTTCTGTCAGCCCCTCTGTGATCTCTCCCACTGCCACAGAACAACTGAACGGGGTCTGGAAACATGAAGCAGGGCACCAGGGTGACTGGCTTGTGAGCACAAAAGTGATCAACCTAAAACCCAGCAGCCGAAGAGGACTTTCCTGCTTCAGAAGAATGTGTGCAGGGAAGCACACAGAACATGGATGTGACTCATTCACTTGGCTCAGATCCCATACCTGCAGTAGGCCATTAGCCATAAAAAAGCACTGTGATATTCAAAAAAAAAAAAGAAAGAAAGAAAAAAGAAAAAGAAAAGAAACCACTTATTCAACCTTCTCTTTCCCTTCCATTAACAAATGTCAATATTGGGCCTCCCACCCTAAACAATGAGAGGCAAGTGACTCCTTCCCCAAAGGCGGCAACATTAGATTTCTAAGAGTGAAAAACTTCAAGTATCGTATTCACACACAGAGCACATCATGGACTGTCCTTTGTGTCTGAAAGTGTCACACAAGAAATGTCATTTCTTTCTAAGAAATACTACTTGCAAAAAACCCTCATTCCCCATGTTTCCTCAAGACATGCCTTGCTTGTATATTCCAAAACAGTAAGACTAGGGTGTATAGTTTAATTCACCTGTCACAGGCCCAGTCTAGGGTCCTACACCTGTGGTCCCTTAAAAAGGAACTCTCCAGCAAAGAATCAAGAACAAACTCCCCATTTTCTGGTCACTTTCAGTTAATATCCCAAATCACAATTTAAAAAAAAAATTAAAATAAACAAAAGGATTTCTGTAGAATTAAATTTTGTAGCAGCACGAAATAGTACTTAATAAAACAACCGACAGACAATAATGGCCTCTTTAAAATTAAAGCAAGATGATGACTTACAAACACATGGGACTTATTTAGCATCTGTTATGAGATTGAAAAGCTCATCAAAATAGACTTTTCCTTCTCCTCTACCTCCATTAAGATTTATTTAGATTCTGCTCTACAAGAAATGGCATAATATGCCTAAAGGAGAGCTCTTGACTCATATGCCCAATCCTGTTCCATCTACCCTAGTTGTTCAAGCAGGAAAGCCACATATCATCCTTAATTTATTACTTCCCTTCTAACACTATATCTATCAGTCAGCAAGTCCTATTGAAAATATTTCCCATCTCCATCCCCAATCCATTACCACTCCCCATCTTCATTACACTCACCGTGATCTCAAACAAACCTGTCTGACAGAACTTTGTATGATGATGGAAATATCCTATATATACCCTGTCCAGTACAGTAGATACCAGCCACATGTTTCTATTTAGCACAAGAAATTTGGCTAGTGTAATTGAAAAAAAAATGATTTTTATGTTCATTAATTTGGGGGGGCATATATGTTTTTAATTACCCTTCTATTCCTATTTCTCGGAATACACTGGATTAGTTCTTTCCCTCTATTTTCTCCCCAGCCCTAGGCCATCCTGCTGCTCCTTCTTCCCCTTCTCTCCTCTCATCTTTCTCTTACTCTACAAACTACTCCTTATTTCTCATGTTCTCATATAGAGGTTTTTAGCTAGTTTTCTTTTAAACTTTTTTAAAGTTGTGGCAAAATATACATATAAAATTCACCATTTTAATAATCTTAAGTGTACATTTCCTAAGTGTGAAAAGCATTCACACTGTCATGCAGTTGACCTCTGGAACTCTTCATCTTGTGAAAATGAAACTCTGTACCCATTAAACACCTCCCTACTCCCTTCCCTGGCCCCTCACAATCACCATTCTACTTTCTCTCTCTAGGAATTTAACTGTTCTAACTCATATAAATGGAATCATTCAGTACTTACCTTTTTGTGGCTGGCTTATTTCAGCAAGCAGAATGTCCTCCAGGTTCACCCATGTTATAGCATATGTGAGATATGTTAATTCTGAATTAAGGTTACACTGCCACATATGGATAGTGGCTACCATGTTGGACAGCCAAGTCTAAGTTATCGCCGTCTTTCTCCTAGTCTTCCACACCTAAACTCAATCCATAGCCAATAAACCAGCCAAACTGATCTTTTCAAGTTATGAATCACAACATGCCCAGTTAGTCCACCACCACCCCCAACACACACACCTGCCGTGAAACATTCCTATGGCTTTATCTTTTTCATAGCGCTCATGGCTATCTAAAATGATCCTCTCTTATTATTTGTTTCCTTTTTTATTTACTGATTGTTAGAGAGAGAGAGAAACATCAATGTGTTTTTCCCCTTACTAATGCATTCATTGATTGATTCTTGTATGTACCCTGACCAGGGATCGAACCTGGAACCTTAGCGTATTGGGATGACATGCTAAACAACTGACCTACCTGGCAAGAACTTTATAATTTGTTTCTTTATTATCTGTTTTCTCCTCTAAAATATGTGCCCCATTAGAGCCAAAGTTGAACATCACTGTATCTTTATTAACTCAAACAGTACTTGACACACAAATAGCAATCAATAAATAGTTGCTTAATGAATAAATAATTTAGAACACCACAATAAGTCTAGTTAGCATCCATCACCATGCATAGTTATAATTTTTTCTTGTGATGACATCTACTCTTAGCAACTTTCAAATACACAATACAGTATTATTAACCACAGTCATCATGATGTGATACATTACATCCCTGGACTTCTTTTAGAACTGGAAGTTCATACCTTTTGACCTATGTACTTTTTTTTTTTTGCTTTACAGCAATCCTCTGACTAATAGAGGTAATTGGTGAATCCTCCACTAATATAGCCAAGTGAGTGCTTTAAGCTTTTACATCTACCATGCTGGGGGACTGTTGTGAGACGTCCATGCCCTCTTACACAAATCTCACCAAGAACTGGCCAATATCAGGCACACAGGTTACAAACACTAGAAAAGGTTCTCAGATTATCTTAGCAGCTTAGGAGTGTCATGCTTTAAACCAGAGCTTTCAAAACTGTGTTCTTACTGGGTGACAGGTGTTACAATGGTAATCTGGACACTACCACCCCTCCCCCCGGTCTGTTGACTGCATTCTCTATAAATCTTACCCATTTAATTTTGTGCACACGCAAATATCACAATTTTCTATGTATATCAAGACACAAAAAAGGTTGAGAAATACTGCTAACCCACTGAATCCACCCCTCAATAAATGGGATCAAACCCGGAAATCTCAAAATACCAATTGAATATTTTGAAATCAGTCACTTCTCTCAGACCACAACCTACAGTGAGAAAGATGAAAGAGTATTAGTTACAAATTTGACCTTACTTACTTAACACAATCACTATTCCAAGCATCTTTCAATGAAAAATGTTAATTTTTGTAAACCTCACATATGGTGCAGCTGAGCTGAGGGAAGGAGGGGCCTTGGCTGGTATAGTCAGCACATGCAACAGGTATGGTGGGCAGGACAGGAGCTTGCCAACAGGGCCAGTCCTGCAGGACTGCTGTGTTGGAGAGGTTAAGGCCCAGGAGGTGGCCCACAGGGCCAGGAAATTGAGAAAATAAGTAAATATACCGAAGAATATAAAGATATCTCAAAAGAAGTCAAGAGGCAGTTTGAGGCAGTTTGAAGGGGCTCATCTAGGACATTTTGAACATCAAAATAAATATTAACAGCAATGGATTATAACATACTGAAAATATAAAAAATCTATAACATAATGTACACATAAATAATCTCTCTTTTTTTACTGTGAAACGAAACTCATAAATTTGGAGGACATGATGAAGTTAGAAAATAATCAGAGTAACTAAAAGCAAAAGGTAAAAAAAAGTTTGATGAGGAAAGGAAAATTAAACAGTCTCCAAGTATTTCCATATCAAAAAGTTATTGGCCACTTATAAATTCCTACATACAAAATATTTATTAATCTACAGTGGAGAAACCCGACACACACTACCTCCACCAAGTGACAGAAGTTAACATTACCAGTAGTGTACACATCGATGTCCCCTAACTGGATGCCTCGAGAAGAACACGGCATGACATCTGAGGTATTCCAGCCCAAAGCACACCTCCTCATAATTAGCAACATAGACAATTAGCAATGGAAGTGGCAGGAGCTCTTTAAAAATGTCAACTCATCAAAGTGGTGGGAAAAAAACAAAACACAGAAACTATTCCTAATTAAAGGAAACTAGAAAAATGATGAAAACCATGGAGAACAGTATGTCTAGGCTGCATCCCAGAGCAAAAAGGATGGGGGAAAATGGAGAAGAATCTGTTTTTTTCCCTTTTCTAGTAAATATACACTGAAGTATTTCAAAGTATTTGAAATACCTCAAGTGATTCAGGAAAAAACATACATTTGTGTAGAGATATAGAGATATGTCAAAACTCTACATTTTTGGCCCTGGCTGGTGTAGCTCAGTGGACTGGGCACGAGCTGTGAACCAAATGGTCACCAGTTCGATTCCCAGTCAGGGCACATGCCTGGGTTGCAGACCAGGTCCCCAATGGGGGCCATGTGAGAGGCAACCACATTGATATTTCTCTCGCTCCCTTCCCCTCTCTAAAAAAAATTAAATAAATAAAATCTTAAAAAAAAAACTACATTTTTGAATAGCAGAGAGAAAGAAAGAATATGAGGTAAAAGGTTAAAATTTGGGGAATCTGGGTGAAGGACATGAGAATTCTTTATACATTAGTCTTACAACTTTTCTGTAAGTTTGAAATTATTTTCAAATGTTCAAGTTAAACCGAAAATATACAGATAACAAATAATCAAGAAAATAAATTATTTTTATTTGGTATTTTCTTGGAACCCTCAAGCATGTGCAAAATATATGTATAATGCAGCATTCATGAATGAGTTAGAAAAAAATTTTTCTCCTATTCACCTTAGATGAATGGGAATATAAAGATCAATTAGTGAGGTAACTAGCTTTGAAATTTCTTTAGGTTTTACTTAGGTACCTGACCTGATTTTTTTCTACAACCCTCCTTTGATATCAAAGAATGTCTGAAGAAAGAACTAACAAATGCACAGAACAGAAAATCTAGTTCTCACCTTTGGCTAACACGGTATTACACCAGGAAGGAAAGGTGCGAACAAAACACGGAATGGTCGAGAAAAGCACCGCATACACCAACAAGGAAAGAGAAAGAAACCCCGGCAAACGTGCTGGTAGGTGCCAGACAATCGGAAAAGGCAGTATCATCTGTCTTTAAGCAAGAGAAAGTCCATCTCTAAAAGCTCTTGAAAGGGACCCTAGAGGTTGCCAAGGCAAATTTCCCAAAGTAAAGTGGAGGTAACTGATCATCGAAGCCCAACAGTGGCTTGTCCCTAGTCTGAAAAAACTAGACCAAAACCCAGAGCCTCTGCATCTCAGGCTACCATACATCCAGCTTCCATCTGTATGGCAAACCCAAGAGGACTTTATGCCACATATTTAGGAGTCTAGCCTTCATCCTATATGGGACTCTGGGAAGAATATTGGGACCAGATCAGCTGGCTGTGGAAAGAACCAAAAAGGGAAGGAAGAAGAAGCCAGTTTAGGTCTTAGGAGGAAGGAACGGAGTTGGAGTTTTGCTATAGGACCAAAGGACCGCCCAGATGTTTCTGTATTTGACCATTCACGTTGCCTGTGCCACTTCCAGGCTTCTCTCCCTCCCTCCATCCCTTTTCTTTACTCAGAGTCAGTGAGATGTGTATGACATCACTTTGCAAACTCTAAGCTTTGTACAAACATAAACCATTATGGATGAAAACTTCCTCTATACACTGCAGCAAAGTATAACACCATTCTTTTCTCCTGTTGTAACTCCCAAACATAGTATTATTCTATCTACCTAGCTTCTCCCACTATCCACTTATGTAAAAGGCAAACTCTCTTTACATCAGATTCCTCACAACTCAGTGTAAGGAAAGCCTTACACTGATCACCTTAGGACCTGGAAAATGGACACAGAGAAATGAGATGCTTAGAGTGAGCCCACCTTTCCCCTTGGTGTTTAACTTTTTCTTTGGTGAATCACTTAATATTCATCGTCTACAACAAACATAAACAGACCCAGCCAAGACTCTGCATAACCCCACCATGCCAGAGCTTGCCAAGTGTTTCAAGCCATAGTGTCTCTATCAAGGGTCAAGTGCTTGCACAGATCACTAAAATTCAGTAGGCAAGTTTTTGGCTTGTGAGGGTCAAAAAACAGTGTTACTTTAAAAGAAAGAACAGAAGCGTCACCCAGACCAGCTCTGGGCAGCACCAAATCCAGGCTAGTAATTCGAGTTAAAAAAATGCATTATATGTTTCATATCTTAACACATTGGCTTAGAAAGTGCATATGTTGGAGATAAAAGACATCTAATTCATTCTGCTGTCAGTGAACAGGAAAAAGATGCGGCGTTCCATTTCTCAGACCAACACATTCACTCACAAGGCTACAGAGCAGAAGGGAAATGACAGATGATGCCTCCGCTCTGCTTATCTCAGTAGCCTGGAGGTTTACTCCTTTAACTGCTGTTCCTTAAAAAATTAGACAAAAAACTTTTTAGGGAGGCTGGGGTTTTGAAGGAAAGTGAAAGATTACTTTTTATGTACTTACATCTCCCCCACACCTACTCTTCACAAGAAGAATCCTTTTTAGATTTTTGAATTTGCTTTGGATAATCTAGCCCCAATTTTTATTTTTACAAATTAGGAAACAAAAGGACAGATGGAAGGCGGGACTTAACATCTGTGCTGCTTCTCCTTCCTCTCCACTCCAGCACATCCCCACACAGCCCAGAGTTGGGGTGAGAGGACTCAAGTGCAGCCTTCCACTCTGTGACTGGTGTCAAGCCACTTAACCTCAGGGGTAAGAGAGATCACCACCACTGCTTCCAGGGTTTACATTCTATCGGTATTTACAACCGACCGTGCCTGGGTTAAAAGTCCATAAGCAGGCCTCTCTCAAAGACACAACAAATTGCCTTACGAACTAACCAGAAAAAGTCAGATTTCTCTAATATCTCTCAAGCCCACTGACTGGTCCTTTTAGAGACAACCCTTATGTTCCCTAGAACCTTGGCCCCTGTTTATTCTTATGGCTGATCTCAGGGTTCCTTGATGAAAGAAGTTTGTTCTATCAGCCTCTAAAACATCACAGGAATCTCTTGAACAACAGCTACTCACATTAGAAGTCACTTTTCATGAATGTGAGCAATACGTTTGCTAGAGAAGCTAACCTAAAATTCCTTCAGGCTTTACCCAATATTTTGAAACCTCATCTATGTTTCAAAATTCAGGTTTTGGGTATTTTTTAATGTGCTTAAAATATTGATGGTCTTCTATATTTTCTGGTTATGTTTTTGACAATAGTGTTTAAGGGTACTTTATGAGGCACAGCATTCCAGGTGACGCAATTACAAACTTGGGAAATTTTGCAAATTGAGACCTGTTCTCTATAAATTTCAGTCCCAATTTTGCATTCTTATCAGTCACTTCTACAGTGATCATCATATTCAATAGCTTTACACTTCTACAACAAACAGCCAGAAAAAGCCACCCCAGAAAACTGCTAAACTCACAATCAGAAACATGCTGAAAGTGCCAAATGGTATTTATACTGAAATAAGGCAAGTTCCCATGATCACAGAGAATTAGCTCACAGCAAACTATTTTCACGCGGAGCCCCTTGTGCTCTGTACAAGCCCAACCCCCAAGCCTTCACTCAACTCCTCAGAGGCCTCAATTCCCTAATGGACCAGGTGATCTCAGGTTATTTCTAGTCCTAACACACGCATGCAATCATCATTATACCAGCAAGTAACTAAAATCTTGCTAACAAACAGTGAATTTGTTAATAATTTTTCATATGGCAATCATACCAGTAACAACTTCAAAAAATGTATAAAAGTTTATTATCAAGATGTTTTGTAGGATGTTGTTCACATGCACTGGCCTCTGTACGAGGAGTCCATGGGAAAACCACTGTCTTGTGTCTCATTATTAGGAACAGTCCTGCTTCACGATTTAACCTTAAGGGCACTATGATTCACACAGCTGATTGTGTTTCCTGCACTGCACCGACTGCAGGAAAGCTCAGAAAAGCTCGGAACGAGATCTCTTACTCATCTACAGCAAATGACACAGGCCCTTGTGAGATGCACTTAGGGTCCTAAGTTAACCCTTTGTTTCATTCCACTTTCCCTTCTCCTTATTTCCTCACTTACCTTTTTTCATCTTTTCCTATTGTTTATAACTTTCGAAGCTGCTTTTAACCTTTTCTGAAATAAGGAGATATTTCAAGATATTTTCCTTTGCTGACATCAATGTGAACAGCAAAATCGTTCCTTTAGTGACTTGCATTTTTCAAACACTGTCACTATACCAACACATAAAAGCATCCAATCATCCATTTTATGTTCTCTTATACATAATTCTGTGCCAAGATTTAGATCACAATTGTCATTTTTAGCATCATTATCATTACTACAATATTTTTAAATCCTTATATTTACATAGATTTGCATCCACAAATCAAAAACACTGTTTTGGATCTGCAGTTGGTTAAATTCGTAGATGTGAAACCCGCGGACATGGAGGGCTAACTGTATTTTTTTAGTGAGCCTTAACATTTGTTATTTCCTTCGATTTTCTCAACAATTATATGAGAGAGCTACAGCATTATTATAACTGTCTTCATGTTTACAAATGAGGAAAACAAGGCTCAGAGAGGTTAAATAGCTTGCCCACATTGACAAAGTTAGTAAGTTAATAGAAAGATTCTTTTTTTCTCCAAGTTAGCATTTTTCCCATAACTACAAAAGTTTGTCTTTCATATAGTTAACTCTCTGAAATTTTGTCCTGGGATCTCAGATGTTTTATTTAGTTGGTTCTCTAAGTAGTATCAGCCTGCTAGTCAAAACCATATCAATTACTCTTTGGTAATGAACCTCAGCATGATGAGAACTAGACAGCCAAGACTCTGGAAAATTTTTTAACCATTAGAAAATGCATGAGTAATTTATTTCCTCCATTGGAATTCAGTGATGGCATTAAGAAAACTCATTCCTGCAACCTAACAAGAAACATAAATGCTTTAATGTGGTCTGCTAAAGTAGTCACACAGAGTAAAACTACCTCTTGAGTCAGGAGAAACTAGTAAAAGCATTCAGCAGTAGAAGATGAACTTTAGACAAGGCAGACTGAAGAAAAGATCTAACTAACTGCTTTGTGATGAGCTCACACTACTTCAACCACATCTAAGGGAAAGAATCATGAAGTTCAAATCATATTAATTTCCAAGTCATTGACATTGCTAATGTATGAGAGGGTGAAATGTTGACAACTTGAACTCTTGAGACCTTGAATAAACCGGAGTCTATTCATCCTAGAGTCATGAGTTTGGGAAGTAAGGAGAACACTGCATATGCAATTTCTCTCAGCTTTAATTTCTTCTGGGAAAATGAGGAAGGAGAAGGTCAAACAACATTTTCTAACTCAACATTCTATGGCTGTGTGAATACCTGTTAGCGCCATCTACCCGATACACTATTTTAACAACTAGACAGAATTTTAAAATATATTTATATAATGTGTGGGTGATGGGTAATGTTCCAACACATTTAAATCATTATTCAGGAATTTAACTATTTTCCTTTAATCAACTTCAAACATATACTGGTTTGAATTACTAATTTCTGCCCTTGAGACAATGTATTCATGTGTCTTTTCTCAATAGATTATACATTGGATGCAAGTTAATTCTGCTCTCCAATATCATGACAATAAGAATGAACAGAAATAATTTGGTCTCTTTCTTGGTTAAGGGTTTCTTTCTTATTTATATATGGCCTGCATTTTCCCCAACACTTCACACCAGGGGAGTTTAATTTCCCCAACTAATCTATAAAACTATGAAGATGGGACCATATGTGTCTTAAAACTATATGTTCAGTACTTCCCATGTCATCATTAGAACAAATATATGTTGAATAAATTAAAAAACCAACAGAGACATCTTACAGAGCTCTGAGAAATACTAGCTTTTCCTCAGGAAAAGCTAAAGGCTGCTATGCCTGGGTTCATATTCTGCATCACAGAAACAACTGTCTATACCTATGGGTGAGTGGATGGTAAGGAAGAGGAAGCAAGGATGTTTCTGAAGCATAACTTTTAGCATTGCTTCAAAGCGTGGAGGTAGCAAGGTATTACATGGACAGCCAAGCCCCCTTCTTCTGGCTACTCCTGATCTGTACGAACATAGGCAGTTACTTAACTTTCCTAAACCTTGACTTCTTCCACTGTAAAATGGGGCAGAAGTAAAAGTATTTATCTCATAGAGTTGTTAATGAGGACTAAAAAGACAATGGGTACAAAGTGTTTGACTTACAACACGACCTCAGTTAAGTGGTGGCTATTATTATCAATTAATTAGTCTGGAGTAAACTTCTAGAACATAAACACACCAGTTTTAAAGATAATCAGAATTATTCACTCCTAGGAGGAATACAGTTGGGAGACAGGTCATTGAAATCTGGAGAGAATGAGCACTAGGCGCATCCTTGAAAGAAAAACGAAAGTCCCAGCACACAGGTAGGAAGCCTGGTGTGGGGAGAGGTCTCTAGAAGGCAAAGTCGGCAGTTCTGCCCCTTTGCTCCGCCGAGCAGGGCTGGTGTGGAAGGAGGCAGCGAGGCCTGCAGCAGCTGGCAACCTTACCAAGCACCCTATGTGTCTCTTCCTCCTTCTTCGAGTATTCCTCTCTGAGGCAGGAGCTCTTTCTTGGTCCCAGAAAGACAGGGCTGAGTGTGCCAAATTCCCAGAACTGGTCCTGGGTCATTTTACATTACAAAGAAAAAAAAGAAGGTAGGTCCACATAATAATGGTCTTGAATGGCAAGTTGGGAAGAACTATTGAAGGTTTTACAGCAGTGTTTGTGGAGAAGGCAGAGACTCCAGGATGGTATTGGCCTCTTTGGTACTGGATCCCTGTCTTAACACAATGACAAAATATGGGGCAGATCAATTGAAGCTTTGGGCACAAAGAATACAGATAATTCTGAATGCATGCTCTGGTGTTTCTGTGTGAGTATCTTACTATCGACTAAAAGAATGACTTGAATAAACCACTGAAGTACCTGAAACATATGAAACATACCTGAAAAAGCCAGTATCTCTAATAGTTAAGTACTGATTTAGTTAAGTACTGATAGAAGACAAAGAAAGATCTAACTCTGAAACTTATAAGATCTTGGCATAAAGAAACACATGTGGTCTACCTGGGACTTCTACAATAGCAAAAGGTTCTGTAAAGACAGAAACCCGTACCTATCACCATGGGATGAAAGCAAAGCATGATACCAGCTGAAGGCTGAGGAGCTCTGAACCTCCTTAAAGAAGGAAAAGAAAGGAGAAGTGATACTAAGTCCATTTGGGTCATAAAACCTCCCCTCATTTCCTCATTTCTGAGGGTTGCCCATGGACCTGAGGGTTGCCATGGACTTGGACACAGGCAAAGAGATAGTGATATTAGGATGGTGTATGCCACACCTGAATCGGATCACATAACTGAGAAAACCTTGTTAAGGATTCCTCTATCAATTTTCCATTCCCAGGCCAGGAGGATTATTCTCCCTGTACTTAAGAACAAAGGGGAGTGGGCAGAAGAATTACAGTTATAAAGTGACCTAAGCCTTGTAGTGTCAAAAAACATACAAATAAAGAAAAATGTTTTAAAAACAAAAGGATAAATTAGAAAGTGATAAAGAGAAGTTTATGGTGGCAAAAAAAGAAAAGGAAACTGGCCCTGGCTGGGTAGCTCAGTTAGTTGGAGCATTGCCCCAATATGCCAGGGTTGCAGGTTTGATCACCAGTCAGGGCACGTACAAAAGTCAACCAATGCATGCATAAATGAGTGGAGCAACAAACTGATGTTTCTCTCTCTCTCTCTGTCTCTCCCCAACTCCATTCCTCTCCCCCTAAAAAAAAAAAAAAAAAAATCAATAAAAAAATAAAGAAAAGGAAACCTCTCTGGGAGACAATGATGAGTTTAATTGTAATGTGTTTCAAATTGCACTTTCAAATCGCACGGGGACACTCTAGGTACAGAGACAGAGAGCGCGGGGTAGCAGGAGGGGCTGAGACAGAGTGAGAACTGTCAGTGCAGATGTGACGCAGTAAGCTATGGGAGTACATGACTCTTAAGCGCAGGGATAAATTCTCATGTGTGTGGCCAAGGACCAAGTTTCCACCAAAATAAATCTCCAAATCTTCACCTGCAAAGATCTATTTTCTATATGTAAAATCATATCTGTGATTAGTTTAATCTGATGTGTAACGTAAACGTCGGGTCTCACTAGACGGCTGCTACAAATGCGGGGCTTCGGCACTAAGGCGGCGCACTATCGCAGGCACCTGTCTACAAAGTGCTTCTTAATCCCCATGTGAGCGCGTGCTTGTGCAAGCTGACTGGCTTCAGGTAAGCACCTCTTTGCTTTAAATAATCTGTGAACACAACAGTATGAAATGAAAAATAATCAGAATGATGATGCTTCACATCCTCATATAGCCCAGATACGGAAATTGCTGGTGCCACCTATTGTTGAAAGCACAGAACTGAAAGGCTGCTTTGGAAGCTGCCTTCCATACAGCAAAACTCTGTGCTGTTATTTAGGAAAATACGAAGCTCAAAATCTGCCCACCAGGAGAGCTGAATGGAGAGAGTCCATTCTACTTTAACATAAAACAAACCTGCCACAGACATTAACAGCTCCCATGTAATGAGGGCTTTGTTGAGTACCGAAGTTTCTAGCAATAGTTAACAGTTTTAGTATTAGAAACTCACCTTTTTAATACTAAAAAGGCAGCTTTAATATAAAAAAGGCAGCCTTTTGATATATACTGATAGAGAATGAGCTCCAAAGTAACTGTAAGGTGTAAAAAACACGGTTCGGAACAGCACGTACCACGTGCTACAGTTTATTTAAAAGGGGAATATGCACGTATATCCAGAGAGGATATCAGCAAAGACACACAAGAAAACAGCAACACTGGCCCTCTTGAGGAGGTGGCCTGAAGACATAGGATATATTTGGAGATTTGCTTTTCCTGAACACACTTAGTGTGAAAATTCTACCAGGCACACATAACTTTCAAAAGATTTTTAAGAATCATTTTAAACAAATAAATAACAACTTTGAAAACAATGATTGATATTAAACTACTGTAATGAAAAGAAAGAATTTCAAGAGCTTTAACTGAGGCTGGTTACCGTGACCAGTTACCAGAGTCCAGGATCTGGGCATAAGTGCACAACCTGCTGAAATGGCAGGAAAATTACGGCGGGTCTTTAACAGACTTTAAAGGGGACAGAAGGGGTTGTTTCCAGCACAACGGCGCCTTCAAACCTGAAGTACTCAGGGTGCATCTAAAAAGACCCTGAAGCGCCCTGGCTGGGTAGCTCAGAGCCCTGGCTGGGTACCTCAGTTGGTTAGAGCATCATCGCAATACGCCAAGGTTGTGGGTTTCATCCCCTGTCAGGGCACATTCAAGAATCAAGCAATGAATGCATAAATAAGTGGAACAATAAATCAATGTTTAAAAAAAAAAAAGACCCTGAAGCTTGGATATTTTGTGGTTCTTTAGATCTTATTCAGATGTAAAAAAATAAATAAAATATTTGCAGTTTTATTAACACTTCTTTTTTAAAAGCTCTGACATAAGCAATATCTTCACTACAATATTATTTCACATTTAAAGAAAAAGAAGGGAAACCCTAAGAACTCATGAAGCTTTCTCAGCTCTTTCAAAACAAGGCACATGAAAGCCATGTGGAAGTTTATACTTGAGTACACATCATATCAAATGTCACATCTCCTGAAAATTGGTTCTGGAGAATTCTTTCTGTAAACTTACTTATTTCTTAATATTATTGTCCTTAACTCGAGATAATACTGATATTTGCACTGAAAGGGCAGTCATGAAATTTATTCTAAATATTGCCCAATCAAAGTAATACCAGGAAGAAAGTAAATCCCTCAATTTTTGAAGCAATTCGGCAAAAGAAGAAAGAAGAGACAGGCAGCCAGCAATACAATAGTAACTCACATTCCCGGGGAAACAACTTAACACAGGAAAACAAGCAAAGTGAAAACGGCACAGTCCAGAACACGTTATTAGCCTTGTAAGTCTGAGCTCCTATGCAGTTCCTCCGATCCAAATACGTATTTTATACTTTAAATTTTAATTTTACAAAGAAAATCTGTAAGATATTATCAGTCTCGGAGACAAGATAAATTGTCATTGATCAGAAAAGGAACTTAAATAAAGGAGTGATGATCAAAGAAACACAGGACTCCCAAGCCAGACACTGGCAGCGGCTGCAGAGAGGTACACTTTGGAAGAGTGCGAGGGCCAGAACTGTCACATGTAAGACGCAGACAGAGCCCAGCTTACTGCTAGAGGCCAGGGACCGAGCAAGGCTTCCTCGCTCCCCTACAGATATCCAAGTACCCACATTTATGAAAGGAAGCTGGAAAAAACACCTGATGACCCCACTGCCTGAGGCTCCAGCTTTATGACCATCTATGGGCATAGAGAAGGAAGGAAAAAGTCTGAGGAGAAAAACCAAGTCAGATTACCTGCTTGCTTCATCAATCTGTGATATTCCCCAACTCATCACAGAGCAGGAATATATTAAACAATACTGTAATTCTCAATTATGGACTGGGCCAGAGGCATCAGGTAAAGACAACAGCAAAACTACAAAAGCATTTAGTCAAGGAGGGAGAATGAGAAAGAAAACTACAAAAAAGTGAAAATCCCTCACGTTCAAATAAATCTGCACACTGAAATACCAAACATATAAAAGATCTAATTCTAAGAAAGTCAAATCAACCATCAACTTATGAATTTAGCCCAACAGAAATTACTTTCATAGGTTAGACAAAGAGTTTAAAATAAATAGGTTTAGGATGATTAATAAGATGAGTAAAGAATCAATATCCATTAAAAATAAGCATGAATTTATAAAAATAAAAAACAGAATAAGAACAAGTATATATAAAAAAAGAAACAACTAAAAATCTTGGAATTAGCCCTGGCTGATGTGGCAGTGGATTGAGTGCTGGCCCATGAACCAAAGGGTCACCAGTTCAATTCCCAGTCAGGGCTTATGCCTGGGTTTGTGGGCCAGGTCCCCAGATGGGAGTGTACAAGAGACAACCACACACTGATGTTTCTCTCCCTCTCTTTCTCTCTCCCTTCCCCTCTCTCTAAAAATAAATAAATAAAATCTTTTTTAAAATCTTGGAAGTAAAAGTATATTAGAAAAACTCAACAGACGAGATAAAAATCTATATTTGACACATTCAAAAAAATAGTGAATTAGAATACTAAGGGGATGTTAAATATTTCACCTACAAGGAAGCACAAGCGGAAAAAACGATTTTTCTTTAAAATATTAAGGTTCAATTAAGAGAGTCAGAAGATAGATTGAGAGACTCTATTACATGTCTAAAAACAATTCCAGAAAAAAAAATGATAAAGGGAATTACAAATATGGACTATTTAGAAAGATCTCTTATAATAAGGGAGAGAAACAAGCCCTTATATTGAAAGCATGAATAGGATAACTAAAGATAAATCCACACTATACACATTGAGATAAAAAAATCATAATAAAGCAAAAGTCTTAAAAGAACTACAATTAGATGCTTAGCAAAGACTGAAAAGCAAAATTGAGGCCAATAATGCTAAAATCTTCCAAGTGCTGAGGGAAATTACAGTCAATCTAGAATTTTATGCCCAACTAAACTATCACTCAGGCATTTTGGACATTGAAAGATCAAGATTTTACCATTCAGAGACACTCACAGGAAGTACTATTAAGTGGTGTTCCTACTCACGGGTCCTCATTGAAAATACTATTAAAGTACATACTGCAAGTGAACCTAATGGAAGGCATGGGATTTAAAACTGGCATTTACAAAGCCAATGAAGCCTTTATGGTTGACATCATGTTCCTCTTAAAGCCCTCCCCTGTATCGCACAATAGCTAATTTTCCCAAACAATACTTTTTTATTAAGTTATCAAAAACTAGGAGAAACAATTCTATAAACTGTTAGCATTTTTTAAAGTAAAATTTATATGAATTTGTGTTTTAATTCACTGTTTTACAAAGAAAAAAATTATTTTTCAAAAATGAGTCTAACTTTAGCACTATATTAGGTTCCTGTCCTCACTCTGCCACTAATTGTGCTTTAACAATTAAGTAATTCCTCGTATCCCAATGTGTTAACTAAAATCTAAATCATAATCTCTAACTTACTGGTTTGTTTGGAGGTTAACAAGAAATTTTCTGAACATTATACAAAGACTAAC
>VMDR010007653.1:0-39603 GCA_007922815.1 Macrotus californicus
GAGCATTGAAACATGCTCAAAGAATGTTCAAATCAGGTCACATACTGTTTGTGAATCTCATTTCAGTTGTTAAGGAATTTTAATTCTACCGAGATTTAGCTAGTAGTTTAGAAATAGCATTGATTATACATTAGGATAATTAGGCTTACTTTCAAGAACTGCTCACACAATCTAGAAAATGATTAAGTACAGTGAATTGCATTTTGATATATTTTAGAAAATGTGACTTTCCTTGGGGTAGGTGTCGTCAACCATGGCAGTCTTCCAGTTGGGAAACACGTAAGCTGGGGTGTTCGAAAACCTCTCATGGGGTTTAGGACCACTTAGATGGTTTTCAGTGAAGAACTTTCTACTTCCTTAACTCCCTGTTAATGCTCCTTTCCCACCTACTCTTGAAACAATAGTTCTTTTCTCTTAACATGATAGAAAAGTCTAACTTTCTAATCTCACCTGTGTGGCCCACTATGCAAAACTCTTTGAGAGTGAAGGGGGGTGGGTATGAGGGGAGCAAGGGGAAGAGCTCAAAATATCGATATCCTGTTCAGAACTGCATTACATGACCATAATGATTGGATAACATATTCTTCTACATATTGGACGATTATAAATCCTATTGCTCCAACAAAAATGAGGGGCCTAAAGTAGTTGTCTTAAGATGGGTCATTTAAAAAATCTTTGGTGAAAAATTAAGTGATTTTGGCATGTAATTCAGAATGAGTTCAGAGAATTAGGGACATTGCTATAACAAAAGTCCATCTACTTATTTATGCAGACTTCTCATAACTAAGATTTCTCAGCACTAACATTTATAAAAGCAAAAACTAGGAGAGTATTGATGCTAAACTATTTTAGCAGTAAGTAATATTTATTAGCAGATATGTGAAATAGTTATGAAAAAATATATCTCATCAAGAGAGGGATGTTTAGCCCTGGCTGGTGTGGCTCAGTGGATTAAGTACTGGCCTGCAAATCAAAAGGTCACTGGTTCGATTCCCAGTCAGGGCACATGCCTGGGTTTGTGGTCCAGGTTCTCCAGGGTGGGGTGCACAAGAGGCAACCACGCATTGATGTTTCTTTCCCTCTCTTTCTCCCTCTCTTTCCCTCTGTCTAAACATAAATAAATAAAATATTTTTTTAAAAAAGAGGCATGTTTAATGAATTGTTACTCTTATTTAATAATCACAATATTGGTAATATATTTTTGATGTTTTGATTAGTTAATTGGGTTTGAATAATTATCATAATTTTAATCAGGATATTTCTGTTTAACACTTAAAGCTTTTGTTCTCAGGAAGTCTACAAATCTTTTTTAAATTTAAATTTATATATTTTTGTGGCAGAGAAATATCATATGATAATCAATAAAAAACACTCAAGCATAAAGCTATAGCACATTAAGATAAAATTATATGGGGGAGTGGTATAAAACTAAAAGTGCAAGAGAAAAAAATGACCAATGTAAAATTCCTGTTACCAATTTCTATTTTCAAAGTTTATTTGTATATTTCTTTAAATGATAGATATCAATTTACTTACAGTATTTAGAGTCCATTGGATATTCAAGAGTAGTGGGACGGTTATCATTTTAAGTGTTAGTTCCCTAATATGTGGGAAATTACACACTTTACAACTACTTAAACTTATGAAAACTTTAGTTCTCACTAAAATAGGAAATTACTGTATCAGTTATGTAAGTGTTTGCAGCTCACTGGTCCACAGCACGCTGGATACTGCACAGAAGCTTGAAGAAATACTCTGCATCTATAGAAATTCCCAGTGAGTCTAATGGACGCTGTCACCCTTTGTCCAACAGGACGGCCTGACGCCGCTGCACTGTGGAGCCAGGAGTGGCCACGAGCAGGTGGTGGAAATGCTGCTCGATCGAGCCGCCCCCATCCTTTCAAAAACCAAGGTAATTTCTTCCTAGGTTTGGGGGCATGGCACTGTATTTAGCTTTGAATCTTTTTGCAGGTTATTTAACCCAGCCTTTTGTATTGCACAGAAAATGCCACAATTTCAATTTAACAGTTAGAGTGACTATGTTCACCAGATCTTTGGAGAACCTCCAAATCCGTTTGGGTTTATGAAGCCTTTAGAAAGAATACAGTCTACCACACAGCCGTTTTTACGTGTGTTTGTGTGTTTGTTTTTTATCCGGAGCCCTTAGTACTTGATTTTACTCTGAAATTTTCGTTGCTTAGAAACGATTGCTTGTTGAGGAAGGGAAGGCTGGGACAGGCTCTCTTTCCTCAGCCTCTCGGTCTATTCCTTGAGCGCTCACAGACTGGTGAAGAGGCCAAGGACGGTGTCCGACTGGTCAAGAGTGGTAACTTTGGAAAGATAGCAACGTGACTGTTGCCACAGGGAAAGCTAACATGTGTGAAAAGAACACACGGAGATTGCCTGGGAAAAAAATTGTGTTATGAAGCGTCTCCTAGATTTTTTTCAATGGTAAAACCATTTGACACTCTTTCAAAAAGAGAATATTTGTAAATAAATTTTGGAGCTTCCTCATAATCACCACTGTTTTTATTGATCAATGATTTGGGGAGCTCTATTAAGCTTTATAAAGAGCCTTAATCTCCAAACATTATCAAAACAACAAAAACACACATTACTTCCGTTCGTGCCCTGATCAGTGTGTCCTGCTGTAGGGAACATTGGCAGGGTTGAGGCCATCTCCACAATTCCACCACTCGTTTGAAACGCAGAGTTTAGTTTGGCAAGCCGACAGAGGTATTATCCTACAGAATTACACAGTTACAGCTTTTCTTTTTTTTTAATTTTTCTATTGCTGTTCAATTGCAGTTGTCCCCACCCCATTGGTCTCCCCTGCCCTGCCCATCCCTCCTGTCCCCCACTCCGTGCCCCCCCCCCCCGTTGTCCTTGTCCATGGGTCCTTTGTACAAGTTCTTTGACTTGACCCTTCCCCTTGTTTCCCCCGTTATCTTCCTCCCCTCTCCCCTCTGGTCACTGTCAGTTTGTTCTTTATTTCCATGTCTTTGGTTCTATTTTGTTTGCTTGTTGTTTTGTTTTGTTTTATTACGTTTCACTTATAGGTGAGATCACATGGTTACAATTCTTTATTGGGCCTTTTGAGTGCTTCTCTTGTAAGCCCTCTATTGGTTCTTGCTTTCCTCCGCATGGTCCGCATCTGGCTCCGTTCCCCCACCGCCATCTTCTGAGCCACAGCATCCCCCGCCGAACCGCTGTCATAGCTTCATTGCCGGTTTCCCGCCTCCATCCTTGCTTTACCATTGGTTTCCATTTTGCAGTCACAGGGGCCATGTGAACTGTCAGCCAAGTCACGTCAACCCCGGGCCACAACACTTCTGATTAATTTCAGCTGTCCCCTTTAACATTAATTTTTATTTTATCAAAGCAATACAGGCAGAGTTAAAAATCAGATTGTCTTTTTTTCTCCTATTGTTCATCTCATTATCTATTTTTTTCTGAGAACTCCTCTTGGTTTTTTTCCTCTATGCTCTTAATATTCAAGAATATTACCTTATTCTCTCCTAGCTTCTTTTCTTAAAGCATCCAGTTCTTGTTTTATGGGTACAGTATTTTCTATCACCTTTCTGAGAACATCCAAGGTCACTTGTCTCTAATGTAATTGTCCTGCCTCCCATATGTCCATAATTCCTCAGACTTCTTACTTTCCCTTTGTTGCTCTGGCTCCCTTCCACGTTGGGGTCTCCCACACGCGTCTCCATCCAGTCCTCAGTGTCAGGCACCAGCGTTTGAGTGGAAGCCCTGTGACCGCAGTCTGGGCTCTCCGCAGGCATGTCCGGTAGGTCGCAGCACCCTCCGTGTCAGCATCGGGCGTGCTTTCCTCGGAGAAGTGCAGTGTCCTGAGAGAGGAGCCCTCTAACCTTTTGTAGTGTACCCCTGTGTGAGTTACTTAGAGCAGCGATTTTTCAGCCTTTGTCATCTGATGGCACACATAAACTAATCATTGAAATTCTGCAGCACACACAAAAAATAGTTTTTTGCCCATCTGACAAAAAGTAGGTATAGTTTTGATTCATTTACATTGGACAGCTGTAGTTGTATTGGCTGTTGTCAATCAAAGGGAGAAGAGGTCAGTGCCCCTGACTGAATAGTCAGGTACTGCACGTTTTAAGGATTCTTGCAGCACACCAGTTGAAAATCACTGATTTACCGTAAGGAAAAGGAAAAGGGACTGTCAGTGTCCCTGTCTTGTGTGCTTACTTTAATCATAACATTGATAACTAGTATTTATAGTTATTACTGCATATTTATAGTGATTACTGCATACCAGCTTCTAAATACTTTACATATATTAACCCATTTAATACTCATAATAACTCTGTAATGTACTAATATTACTATTATACTCTTTTTACAGATAGGAAAACTGAGACTCAAAAAATACAGTAGCTTCCTCACGACATGTCAGCTAGTGGCAGAACAAGAATTGAACCCAGGCAGTCTCACACCGGAGACCATAAAACACCTATACTGCCTTTCCTGTGAGCACCCGTTCTCGTCCAGAGCCTTGCCATGGCTCTCTGCTCTCCCTGGGCCCCTGTATCCAGGTTCTCTCTAGTACACTTTCACCAGAGACTCACCTGGTTTCCTGCTAGTCCTCTCTGGGTGGTTCAGTTGGTAGCAGCATCGCTCCATGCACCAAAAGGTTGCAGGTTTGGCTGGTGTGGCTCAGTGGACTGAGCACTGGCCTGTGGACCGAAAGGTTGCCAGTTCAATTCCCAGTCAGGGCCCATCCATGCCTGGGTTGTGGGCCAGGTCCCCAGTTGGGGGCCTGAGAGGGGCAACCAATCACTGTCTCTCACACATCATGTTTCTCTCCTACTCTGTCTCCCTCCTTTCCCCTCTCCCTAAAAATAAATTTTAA
Organism: Macrotus californicus; assembly: GCA_007922815.1. Taxonomy (NCBI): domain Eukaryota; kingdom Metazoa; phylum Chordata; class Mammalia; order Chiroptera; family Phyllostomidae; genus Macrotus; species Macrotus californicus. The sequence goes on from VMDR010007653.1 coordinate 4,880, forward strand.
AAAATCTTTTTAAAAAATTTGCTGCTTTGACTCCCAGTCAGAGGACATACCTAGGTTGCAGGTTCAATCACTGGTTGGAGTGCGTACAGGAAGCAACCAATTGATATGTCTCTCTCTCTCTCCCCACCTCCCCTCTCCCCCTGCTCTCTCTCCCCCTCCCCCGCCTCAATAAACATATCCCCCTGTGAGGATTTTTCAAAAAGCTACAAGGGGCAGGCGTCTGACTTTGCTGGCTTGGAAGGGCCTGGAAACCTGACAGCTCTGTACAGAGGCAAACCCGTCCTGCTTTCCAGGGACCAGGTGTCCACATGCCCTGCCTTTGGGGCACTGGAGACGTTAATCAGTCTTTATTACACCCAGCGGCATGCTAGAGCTGGGCCGTTGAGCATATTGTGTGCATCTCTTCCCTGTTCCATGCCCAACAACTTTGTTACTAGCTTGAAATTGGTCATTGTAGGAGCCTTTACATTATGGAGATTGGCAGATACTACACATCAGGACTCTCTTTTTCAAAGAACTGGTGTTACACCTTTATCAACACACCGCAGATCAACCCGTCCACAGACACTGAGGTTTTGGCCTGCTTTTCTTCTGCTGGATGAGCTAACACACTTAAACCCTCTTTGCACATTCCATCTGTTTTTGTTTCCTTTCCTGTGTGTGTGGGTGGGGGGGAGGTATGCACACACATGTACATGCCCTTGTGGAATGTACCTTTCACATTCCTCAAATGCTTTTTAGTGACATTTGGGAAAAGGATGAATAAACACACGTCACATCTATCACATTTACCCGCAGGTTTCCCGCTGTCCTGAGAATAAGCGCCTCTCCACCTTTCTGCCTCATCTCCTCTCGTTCGGCTCTTTATGATCATCCGTACAGCTAGCTTTCTCTCCCTTCCTAAAATCCACCAAGTTGGTTCTCATTTCCTCATCTCTCAGACCAATTTCCCTCAGCTTGTCCCTGAGCTCTGCAATCTCCACACGCTTTTCAACTCAACTCTTAGTCTGTTTACTTATTTGCTCACTCTCTCTCTCTCTCTCTCTCCATTAAAATGAAAGCAAGAACTTTGGTTTATTTGGTGTGGTACCCCAAGCACCTAAATCAGTGCCTAACACATATGGTAGACCTTCAATAAATATTGTTGAATGAATATTAAGTGAATAAATGCATCCCTAACTTTCAGATCTTTGCCTAATTCTTCAATACTTTCATCTTTCTGAGCTAAGAAAACCCATCACAAATATGGATCCATATTTTCAGCTTGGTGAAGATGCCATATGTAATAATACCTTGTCCGCAAGGCAAATGATTTTTCTTTTTATCTTTCCCCAGTGACCTATGTTACCCACTTATACTGCTATTTTGTGTATCGTTAGAGCATTTCCTTCATTTTAGTGACACTCCTTTCCTTTTCTACTCTCACTAAGTCACGCGTTCTCTCAAGGTTGTATTTTTTTATTGTTTGTTTACTTCATGTTTTCCTCAAAGGCTGTATCAAAACGTAAAGCCCAAGAGTGTCTTGGCAGGAAGTAAATGAGTGCCCATTCTCAGGTGGGGGTGGCAGTGCCGCGGACGAGAAACGTCCCCACTCTTTTCTGCACTGTAGTTTCTACTTTGGTTCAAAATGTGGGGGGGTTTTAAGGCAGAAGTCTCCTGATTCACTGTATGAGGTCTTCAAATTTACACAAATATTTATTGAGCTTTTTCTACATATGCAAGGCTCTCCGCCTGGCTAATATGGGGAAATTATAACGCATGAAACTCTTGCTTTCAAGGAATGCAAATAGTTGGAATATATGGCATTGGGTGAATGACCCATGAGAATGGCCAGAGGAAGGCTGGCCTTTTTTCCTATTTTGAACTTCTGTTTTATGTTATTCACTGACAAATTAGGGAAATAACTTGGCCTCAAGGATTCATACCAACATGTCATTATTTTCAAAGTTCACGGATGACTACTTTTTTTAGAAACTTAATTTACTGGCACTTTATTTCCCTAAAACGTTAAATGATGTTACAGTAATTGATAGAGCCTTTCTTGATAATTGACTTCTCTAGGAATTTCCCAGGCTCCTGCAATTTACCTACATGTTTAAAGGGAACATGCTTGAAAAGACTGACATCTTATTTTTTTTTAATTTTTAAATTACAGCTGATGTACAATATTATATTACTTCCACACTGACATCTTCATACCTTGTTTTTGCCTTCACTAGGAAACATGTACGGAATGCTAAGTATCACTCTAAATATTTCAAGGTTTTGTTCACCCTTGAACCCATTCATGTCTTCTCTCAGCTCTTCAAATGAATTTTTGACTCATTCCTGCCTCACATAATTAACTGTGTCATTGAACCCAATTGATTTAAACTAACTCTGAGGCCAGCTGTTTAGTTCATGGTTTCGTCGCTGCCGTGCCTTTCCTCACATAGACACATGGGGGCACCAGCTTGATGGAAAATGAAGAAAATGTCCTTTCTACACTGATGTGAGATGAAATGCGTTTGTAGTAAGCAGACCTTTTTACTCGTTGAAATCAGTACAGCATGCAATGGCAAGTAGTGGTAGCTCATAAGGACAAAATAAAATCTAGTCTAACGAACACCAATCTGTTCCTGTTTTTGTTTTATCTTTTTCAGTCTTAAAAATTAAGAATTCCAATTCACTAGGAACGCAATAAGTAATGGATTTTAGTACAGTTCACACTTTTTACATCAGCAAAAGAAGTTCTCATTGAAAATTTGTTTTCTATTGATATAAAAATGTGGAGGACAGGTTTTCAAAGTAGCTGTAGTTCAGAACAGTTGTCAAAACCTTTTAGAAAGAGAAGGTATTTCCACGTAGAAAACGGGAGTTTTATCGGTGCATATTTGCACAGTGTTTGTATTTGGCACATCAAAGGGTAAAACCATGAACTCTGTCTTCCTTCTGTGTTCCAGAATGGACTGTCTCCATTGCACATGGCCACACAAGGGGACCACTTAAACTGTGTCCAGCTTCTCCTCCAGCATAACGTGCCTGTGGACGATGTCACCAATGACTACCTGACCGCCCTGCACGTGGCTGCCCACTGTGGCCATTACAAAGTCGCCAAGGTTCTCTTGGACAAGAAAGCTAATCCCAATGCCAAAGCCCTGGTGAGTGGCTCGGCACAGGTCCAGACTTTGTTGTCTTGCTGATAACATGCTCCCTCTGTGTGTGAAGGGATTGCTTTTGAGGAGGTAAAAATGCCAGGTCTGATTAAATAAAGTGTACTTCTTATCTGGGAAATCTGTAAAACCTTCTGTTTCTGACAGAAACGAGGCTTTGAGGGTTAAATCCTTAACACCCTTGATGGTCTCACTAGTGATTCTCTTCTATGAATGAAACCCAAATAGTATACAAGTACAAAAATACTGAAATGGTCAACCTTATCTTACTGTAGGTAAAGTTGTAATTCAGTGAATTAAATTTTTTTTTTCCTGAGGCAAAATGATTAAAAAAAAAAGCCTTTATCTTAAACATGTCAAGTCTAGGAATTCATGAGCTAGCCATGTAAGTAAATAAAATATTGCCTGTCATCTACTTTTCCTACTGACACATCTAAATTTTGGTCTGGTTTGTAGTCTGAACTCCAAAAATAATTTGCTATTTTAACCCTTAGCTCTGTATCATATTTTGGTTTCCTCAGTAAGATGGTGTTTGTTGTCTTAGAAAAATAAATGGTCCCAATTTAGTAAGCCGTTTAAATTTAGTTCAGAATAAGCACCCGTGTTTAGGAAAAAATAAATCACCAAACGCTAGGGAGAACTTGTGAGTTTAGTAGTAATTTTGAGGTAGAGGCTGTTGTCTGATCAACCATTTTCAGCAGGGTGCCTGCTCCTTTCCTGCCACTGCGGCCGCCCGGGCTGCCTGGGCCGTGCTGCATGGCTCTGACACCCGCAGTGGGCAGATGGGAACGAGCAGAGAGGAGCTCTCCAACCCCGGGCAGCCGCCTGGCCATAGTCGTTCTGAGAGCTGTTATCAGAGCAGCATTTCAAGAGCTGTGGACCTGCCCAGTATATCAGACATCTCTTCAAATTCTGAGAAGGGAGGGAAATAAATTAGCAATCATGACTCATTTTCCACACAAGAAAAAAAGCCTTCAAACAGGGTGTGGGCTCATGCTCTCATTTCCCTCTGACTCTGAAGACTTCACAGCGTGTGAAGGTTGTAGCCAGTCATCCTGGCATGGACTCTGGCCAGGCAAATGGTCTCAGAATGTCCACAGCGGCACCTGCCGTGACTTTGACCTAAGCTTTTATAGTGGACACTGACATTTTGTAGTTCTCTGACAACTGAAATACGCTCGATGGTCTCAGTTATGAGGCAGTACAGTTTCGTAGGTGATTTGTTGAATAGCAAATCCTTTTATCAGATTAAATATTAAACCAAATGATCCAAATAATGTGGGGTTGTTTAACTTTCTGCTTCCTTGGGTTAAGCACCTACTTAAATCTCAAAGCTGGAAGGAATGAAAACATTCTAGGATAGTCTAGTAGTTGCGCTAGAATGCACCCGAGACATCAGACTAGACATTGGTGAAGTCTTAGCTTTCAGGACAAGTGGCTGGGCCGGCTGTTTTTAGTCTATGTTTGAAATGAGATGGAGGAGGGATACATTATTTGGAAGAGTGAATTCCAAAATGAAATAATCAAAAGAAATAGCATGGCCACCCTGCCTTCACTCCCAGGGATTGTGACAAAAAAATTCAAAATCACCAGGGCACGTTGGATTCCTAGGTCCCGCTAGCCTACCCATGCTTCCTGAAAGAACCTACATTCTGTCTAGCACCACGTGTTACTGCTCATTTCCGCATCCGTACAGAACATCACTGTAGCAAAAATGTGTTACCACACTCAGCGGAACTGGATTTCAATAGAATGTAGTCAAGTAGATATGTGTCTTTGTCCCTTGCAGAATGGCTTTACCCCTCTTCATATTGCCTGCAAGAAGAATCGAATTAAAGTAATGGAACTCCTTCTGAAACATGGTGCATCCATCCAAGCTGTAACCGAGGTGAGCGCAGTAGAATTTCGGGGTCCCCAGGTATTGAAAGTATAGCCCTGATGACTGACTAGTGAGTGTTGCTGTGTGTGGTTGCTGCAGACTACTTTCCAAGCCTTTCACCCCAGGGGCTGCCAGTCCTGAGGTGCGCTGACAAGGCTGGGGGCGGGTCGGTGTGGATACATCTCCATGACTACAAGCTTTACCCTAAATACAGGCTTCACTCCACAAGGGGAGTAACTCTGTCACTGAAAGCATGATTTATATGAAATCCTATAATGCAGTGCTTCTCAACCTGGGGTGATTTTGGCAATGTCTGCAGCTACTGGCATCTAGTGGATAGAGGCCAGGGATGCTACTAAACAGTTCGCAATGCACGGGCCAGCCTCCTACCACAAAGAATTATCTGGCTCAGAATGTCACCTGTGTCGAGGCTGAGACACCCTGCATAATACAACTTCTATGTGTTTGTGAATGAAGGATTCCTCTCTTTAAACTCTCAGAGTTAATGAAACACAGAATTGCTGAAGTTAGTGAAGGACTAGCTCTAGGGTTCATCTGTACAGACCAACACAGAACTCAGAAAAAAGAGCCATCAGAATCAAGGCTGAGCCTTCAACACAGCAAAGCGAGCCTGGCACCCACCCTCCAGACTCAACCCAGCCCCACCCCACCCTAGCACACTGGGCTCTACGGATTCTGGCCACCAACACTTCTATGGACCCTTTTGTTCACCTCTATCTCTCTACACCCCCCTCCCCACCATGTGTCACACACCCTCTTTGACAGACTAACCCTGCACATCCTCTAGACAAGTTCTGGGCCACCATCTCTAGGAAACCTCCCCTCACCCCCTGGCCTGCTGTGGGAGCTTCTCCCAGGACCATCACCTACCCCCGTGCATACTTCCATCAAAGCACCGATTCAACTGCTTCACTTGTGACCCAGCCAGCCCCCTTCAGGCTCCTTCTGGACAGGCATGAGTCTTACTGGTGTTTACATGCCCACTGCGCCCAGCCCATAGGGGATCATTCAGTAAAGGTTTGTGGAATGCATCAAGTGAGCAGATAGGATTTGAAGCAAACATAAAAACTGAGATCTAATCTAGTGATTATTGCATGACCTCAGTCTCTTATTTGCAAATGAAATATTTGCCTTGATTTGTAACACCCATCATTTTAAAATATTAAATAGTTGGAAATAGTAACACTGATTTACTCTTTTATCAGTTCTACGGCTTCACCTTGTTGTGTTAATTATAAAGTAACAAGTCTATCTCAGTGCGTGGCAGTCAGCAAGAAGCTGCCCCACCAGCCAGCCCTGTGCCCGCGGAGAGCTCTGCAAAGCAGCTCGGGCCTGCAGAGGGCTTCCCATTGCCCATGGTCTGACTGCTGCCCTGCCAATGGCGGAAAGGCTCCAAGTTATAACAAAATTCTCCTGTCCCCTTCCCCTCAGTTCCCACTCGTTGAAGTCTGGGCATCCAGAGTTCTTCCTCTTCAGTCCTTTACCTCACTTTTATCATAAAGAATTCTTTTTACCTTTTTTGACATTTTTCAAATTTCTCTTGAGATTTGTTATCTCCTTCTCTCTTTTTTGAAAAAAACAGTCAATTTTTCCTAGCCATTTTAAATTTTTTTTACCAAATTAGGATGTTCATGTTGTAAGTGGAATTACATTCTGAAAAATTAAAAATGGAATTATTTCATATAAAAAGAAGTGTTAAGGGTTATGTGTGTGTGTGTGCTTTGAAGCACACCTCTCAATTAAGGTCTAGTCTAGTGACCATTATAATATTTACCTTAATTGTATCACCTTAATTTATAATAGTCCCGTAGTTAAAAATTGAATAACTGAGACTGTTAATGCTGATTTGCTCGTTTATTAGAGGGATGGCTTTGTGTTAGGCCCCATACTCCTTCCTGTGTAATATAATGAGTCTATTCTAGAGGCATGAGAATTCTTTGTGAAGGCCAGAATAGGATTTGAAATAAAAGTCAACTTTTTACTAACACATCACACCCTCTCCCCACCCCCACCCCCCGCCCCCCACACAGTCATGGATAAGGGGAAAAACCGTCAAATCATTTCTCTCTAAATTTTTCTCATAGATCTCTATAAAATGTGTGAAATAAGTCTCTCTTTAATGGCTATTACATAGGTCTTTCATAATCACAGGACTTGCTTTAGGGAAGGGATGATTTGGTGTTGACAGGCTTGCCTGTAAAAGCTGTGATGACTGTCGAGATGTTTTATCCTCTGATCAATGAACTGGTTATCTTAAAACAGATGGATGGATGGATGGATGGGTGGGTGGCAGGAGGCAGATGGGCGGGCAGGCAGAGAAAAACCCTTTTTATGATAAGACAAAAAACCAGCCTTTCCTTCTTCTCCCCCCAGTCGGGCCTTACCCCAATCCATGTTGCTGCCTTCATGGGGCATGTAAATATTGTATCGCAGCTAATGCATCACGGAGCCTCACCAAACACCACCAACGTGGTGAGTATTCCTTTAACAGAGAAGGTCCGGTTGTAAGAAACTGGCAGAGGTTGCTCTTATCTACATTTTTTTGTTGCTGTAAGTAAGTTAATTACTATTTAATTTGACTACTTAAAAGGACAGAATTTGAGAATACCTATGGTTTCCTTTACTTCGAAGGTAAGATCCATTCAATCACTAGCGGGTCACTAATTGTTAGGACTTAGGGTACATTATTCCTGCTGGATATTATGCCTTTAAAAATAAAGTTTTTGTGGAGGGGGAAAATTTTTTTTTTTGCAATGGAAGCATTAAGAAGTGTTGCATGTTGAGAAGGTGGTTCAAACACTGTCATTACTGTGATTTCAAGTGGCTTCAGAGTGACTTCCCTGTAGTGTACTCACCCACATACAGCAAACCCACGGGACTCAGTTCCTCGATTATCAGACGGTGCTGTTTCCCACACTAGGCCTCGCTCTGCAGGACCATGAGGCTCACTGCAGGATAAATGCAGAGGAGTAGCTAATCACCCTAGATCCACCTGTGGTGTCTGTCTGACAGCGTTTTACAGGGTTTTAACCTGGACATCACAGTCATATTAGCACACCAGGCCACAGCATAAGAACACCAGTTGGACTCATGAGTAAATATAAAACAAGCAACATTCCAGCACAGAAGGAGCAAGCCGTTATAGATCCCTGTGTGACAGAATATATTTGATTTTTATGACGTTGTTTCCATCTATCCATGTCTTGTATACTATTTTCATTTCAGTTTTTGTTGCTAAGTAAATGAACAGATAATCTGAATTAAAGTCTCCTTGGTGAAATGGAGGGGCAGGTGAGGGGAGTTCAGTAACAAGGAAAATGAGCCCTTGGGATGATGCATGAATACTAGGGCGCTGTTCTGTTGAGGTAAAGCAGAGGGTGCAGACGAACGGCCAGCAAGCCAAGTCCAGCCCTCGTGTCCATCTGTGTTGGCCATGTAGCATTTTGGGTTTGGTTTGGTTTTTATGTCTGACTTTGTGGTCTTGGTGAGCATGAAGTGTGCACAGATATCCAGAGCCTCCTTCTGAATAGGAAGGTGTGGCAGGAGGTAGCTAGCACCCTCCACAGCCCCACCGCAGCCTGCAGACATCAGGTAGTGGTCGCCTCCCTCAGGCAGGGCCGGGGCTCTTCTCCTGTGCCCTCCACACCTGCCCTTGTCACTCTTTACCTTCCTTCTTGGCCCCTGTGAACAGTTACCTTTCAACCCTCCTGAGGCCACGTGGGAAATTATTGAACAACACTTCTGATGCTGGTGATGACTAGGCTCCCTGGGGTTATATCAAAGTCCTTCTTGTCATGGGTCAGGTGCCTCTGAGACTCTTGTGTATTTCATTTCCTCGCTCCCTAGTTTTCACTAAAAAAGTGCTTGGGATTTTTTTATTTAACAAAATTAAGCCTACATCAGAAGCTTTATGCAAATAAAAGACATCGCTCTTCTTCAGAGCTGCCATTAATGTGCTCTGCCTCCTGTTCCCCAGAGAGGAGAAACAGCCCTGCACATGGCCGCTCGGTCCGGCCAAGCCGAAGTCGTGCGGTACCTGGTGCAGGACGGAGCGCAGGTAGAAGCTAAAGCTAAGGTACGTGCACTATGTGAAAGCGTTTGCTATTGAGGGGAAAACGCTTGATTTTAATAAAACCTTTAACTATATGCATGCTGTCTTCTAAAAACGCTATTTTAAAATAGTGAACAACGTCCATTGGGAAAAGTCTCTACCCAAGTGATATTATAAAAAAAACTGCCATTTGTCCATTCAATTATTTAACAGAATTAAATGGAACAGGCACTTTGTGCCAGAAGGAACTCTGTGTCCCTGACACATTGCTAGTCCTGAACAGACTAAGAAACAAACCTAGACTTGGTCCATAGTTCTTCCTGCTCTACAGAGAGAACCTTATGCACAGAGCTTCTAGAACAAGCGCAGTTTGGAAGCATAATTGAGCTCTCTGGGTTGATGCGCATGTCAGCTGTCACAGCCGCAGAAGGAAAAAGGAAGTTTTTACTCTTTCATTACAAGTTGTGAAACCTCAAACCCTGAGACTCAGAGAAAGAACTTCAGGGTTAGATGTGAATGCTTCGTTCTCTGCCTGCCTTTAGCCTCCCGAAGGAACCAACTTGTCTATCCCTGTGGGGGTGTGTAGTTGGTCTGGTTTATCAAAACGACAGTTCAGGTCAGGAATTGTCAATAAATACGAAACGCCTTAGTCATTTCATTTTAACCTACAATACATACATGTATATGTATTACTGTTATTTACATGCTCTGTAGGTTCTAGCATTGGGTTGAGGGGAAACTGAGACATTTGTGAAGTGGTGTGAGTACCGAATATTTGTAGTCTTTTATCATTTTCTCTCCGTGTATTCAGCTGTCTCACCTGTATCTAATTAGATCATAACTGTTTTTTATCAACATCTATCAAGGCTTTCCAAAGCTTTCAACGCAGTATTCTTAGGAAAAAATAAACCTTTCTTTTCATACTTATGTATTACCTGTTAACATATCATTTATTGTATAATCAAAGTAATTAGTGCAAATGTCATAGAAATTAGTAAAGTAACTAGTGCAAACATACTTCTGTGGGAAGAGACACCATCAGGTCTTTGTGAGCATGAAGCCTGCAGGTGGGTACAAAGGTTGTGATGTTCTGAGCAGCAGACCACAACCTTGAGTGTCCTGTGTTCTGTGATGCCGGTTGGTGGATTTTCTAGAGAATCTGCATAGAAACAAAGGTCAGCAAACTTCTTCCGCTAAGGGCCTAATAGTGAATATTTAGGCTTTGAGGGATGCAATGTTGCCTTCCCAGCTGCTCACCTCTGCCGTTGTAGAGCCAAAGCAGCTACAGCCAGTATAGAAATGAGCATGACTGTGTCCCAATAAAACTTTATTTACAAACACAGGTGGCAGCTGGATTTGGCCCCTGGGTTTTATTGTAGTTTTCTGACCCTTGACCTAGAGGATATTGGTTAATTTACTTAGTCAAGTGGAAAAGTCGAGAGAGGCTGAACCATGGATTACAAGAAACCTGCATTTATTAGTGTTGCTATTACATATCGAGTATTGTGTCAAAGGAGTGGTTCCACCCACACACTGAAACCACGGATGGAGTTCAGTCATCAGTTTGTTAAGGAGGGAGTATATAGCGTGGTTAAGGGCCCGGCTGCCTAGGCTGGAACCTCGGGCCTCCACGTGCTAGCTGTGCAATGTTGGGCAGGTTAGTTAGCAATTCTGGGCCACCCATCCTGTTCCAGTTCCTCACAGAGAGATGAGAGCAGTGGTAGTGGCAGCTCACAGGACTGTTGTGATGATTACAGAAGCCCTGAGACTGGAGCACTTATGACAGAGCCTGGGACATGCAGTTGTGCAGCACACGCTTAGTGGTGGCGGCCGTTGTAGTTTTGTGAAACGTTCCCTTGGCAACTGTCTTTTTCTGTTTTCAGTATTCCTCCTCCTGGTGCATCTCTCCTAACTCTTCTAGTGCTTCCAGGTAGTAACATAGCAGAAAGTTTTGAACTTGCTTTGACCTTGGTTTTGATCCCTTGCTGTCCTTGACTCTCAACCTACTTACCTTTCTAAAGCAGTATCCTGTGCTGTACCCTCTTCCCTCTACCTTCCCTACATAAAGCAGTTTCCTGAACTTTCTCGCATTCAAGCAGGGAATTTGTCTGTGGAGCACCACCACAGGGCATGTTTGGGCAAAGGAGGAGTAGATGTCCCTCCCACTTGGGGATAGGGTGCAGGACTTAGTGAATGCCTTGTACCTTTGGGTGAAGTGTGTAAGGTGCCCCTCCACTGAAGCACATGCGGCCTAAGCCAGGATTTCAACTTGGCGAGCAGCAGGTAGGGTGGCTCTCAGCCCCCAGGGGCCCTCTGGGCTGGGAGCTGTTTGCCTCTGTAGCCGTGCATCCCTAACCTGCCTGCTCTCTCTCGGCTTTTGGCGGTGCGAAGGCAGCACCAATAAAAGAATTCACTTCATATGAGTGTGTAATAACTGGTAGAAGTGTAATTTCCCACCCAGGTACTTGAGGTTTACCAGGGTACATTTCCTTATCTCCCAAAAAAGGAGCAATTAGATTTTAAAAACTATCTGATAAAGTATGGCAGGTGGTAGTGGGGATAATTTATAGATAGGGTTGTCTTTCATACTTCCATGCTACTACTTTAGTAGAAGATTAATTAGGAAACTTAGATCTCCCATCTCCACCTTCCTGAAGCTTGAAGAAAAGGTAAATGAGATTCTTTTCAGTGTTGAGTAAAAGAAGTGAATTTAGCCTCTGATACCAGCAGTTTGTTAAATGTTTCACACGGACACCATGGTCTCCTCAGTTAATCAGCCCTGCGTTTCTGCCTTGCCCTATAGGATGACCAGACCCCACTGCACATCTCTGCCCGACTGGGGAAGGCAGACATAGTACAACAGCTGTTGCAGCAAGGAGCATCTCCAAATGCAGCCACAACTTCTGGGTACACCCCACTCCACCTGGCAGCCCGAGAAGGGCATGAGGACGTAGCCGCATTCCTTTTGGATCACGGCGCATCTTTATCTATAACAACAAAGGTATGAAAGCAAGTCTTGGGACCCTGCTCTGCCCCCACATACATCCTCTTTACAATTCCCAATGTGTCCTAACAAATCCTGCTGTGTTCTCCAAATACACCCTCTTCACAATCCCAGTAATAGGTACAAAGGCTGTACCACATCATCTATTTTCGGGATCCCAGGGTAGTCAAAACAGGGTCAGCAAAGCCCTGGGTGGGGGAGAGTAGTGTAGGTTATGTGTAAGAGTGTGTGTGTGTGTGTGTGTGTGTAACTGGTCTGTCTTAAGTTTCTCAATACACTATCTTCTGATGAAAACGTATTGATATCTAGAGTCAGATATTTCTTGCACATTATTTGATAGATTTAAATGGTGGTTTAAAAGCATAGCCAGAGATTTCTCTGGCTAAGATCACATATACAAACTGCATTATGAAAGCTCAGCTGGTTGATACTTTTATAATACTTTCAACTCAGGAAAATTTTTCTGAAGTTACTTTTGTTTATTGCTGTTGTTTCTTTTATTATTATTGTCCTGTCTGATTCATGGTTTGATTTTTTTAAAACCTTAAGTCTGATGCCTGAGAGTGATAACAGTCCACACAGTTGCTCAGCGGGTGCAGAAGGCAAAATTGAAGCTCGTTTTTCTTACGGTACTATGTGAACCTTGCTAGTGTGGTAGGAAGATGAATTGGCATACAGCATTTCTTAGCTAGAAATGGTGTTTCACTCTCTTATTTGGGTGCAGAACAGAAGCATCAGTGTGTAACCAGTGCACAAGATAATGATGGCAATTACAAATACTTGGCAAACTATCTGAAAAAAAAAAAGATGACTCCCTCAAACTTCACTCCCTGTGGTTCTTAAGGCTCTTCAGTAGAGTTGAGATGTAAGTTCTTGGATCTCATTCAGTGTATGAAGCAGAATAATGGCGATGGGGTCTTGAGTGCCCCCATCCTCCCACCAAGCCAGCTGCCATTGGCTCTAGTTGACAGTAATCTCATGAGGTCAAATGTGTTCATGACCCTGCACTCCCTGTCTCATGCTTAGGACCCTCCCTAACAGTGCTGGCTGATTGACTGCTTGACACCCAGGTCCTTGTCGGAGTTGAGAGCAAGGGAGATTAGCTACTCAAGCTCAGTGTCCACCTGGACATATTTATTGGGTGGGAACCATGTGTTGTTACTCAAGGCACCTGTGGTGCCTAAGGTGTGAGAATCTCTGGCTCCTACTCTTGAAGGCTGGAACAAAGATACGTGTATACATGCGGAAATGGCTGAAGGGGAAGAAAAAGGTGCCAGTCTGAGGTTAAGGAGGTCCAGACTTGCCCTGGATGTACCCAAGCCCGCCAAATCCAAATGGCACCTGGGAATCCGGAACCTATTCCTCCTACAATGTGAAATCCCAGAATGGCCCTAGAATAAGCCTCAGATCCAGCTCTGCCACTTCATCTTGGTCAGATGACTGCTTAGTCCCAGCATTAGTGGCCTGGTGTGGCTCCATCAGCAGATAGAGAAAAATGAAATATCCTGCTCGTCCTTGTTGGTAAGGGGACTCTTTAATGGCTCTCTACCAGACGTGGTTCTTAAATGCAGGTTCAACTGATCTTCATCATTGGAATAATTCTCTGGTTTCAGAAAAGCAATGCCTCCATTTCATTTCTATCATTCACTGTTTTTATGTCTCTTTTTTCAGAAAGGATTTACTCCCCTTCACGTGGCAGCAAAGTATGGGAAGCTCGAAGTAGCCAATCTCCTGCTGCAGAAGAGTGCGTCTCCAGATGCTGCTGGGAAGGTATGAGGTCCTCATCCACCCTGTGTGACAGGCCACTTCCATGATAACAAAACAAGCACTTGCTAATATCCACCAACAGCCACCTAAATCATAACTGAGCCATATTTAAGTCTCATGGGACAAAGAGCACTTCGGAAATAGGAGGTGAATGCTGAGGTCCAAGTGTTGTGGACACTGGAATGCAGATTACACACTGTGTTGTGTCCGATCTAATCCCATCTCCTCAATCTAGGCCTCGAGTGTTAAGACATTGTTGACACTGGTTGTTGTTTCTGCACGTGTTTTCAGAGCGGGCTAACTCCACTGCATGTAGCTGCACATTACGATAATCAGAAGGTGGCCCTTCTGCTTTTGGACCAAGGAGCTTCACCTCACGCGGCTGCAAAGGTACCTGTAATCCGACAGCATGAGGACACTCACGGGCAGTGTCCATCTATCCCTACGTCCACTTCCACTTTTGCATCGTCCATAGCGCCCACCCAGTTTAGAAACCTAAAAATCACAGAAACATAAGCCCCTAGGAAATCTGCGCCTTCGGCTACTTGGTCAACTCCTGTGGTAGATGCTCAATACATATTTACTTGTCAACTGATTTTCCTTGAACGTGCAGGACACCCTGAGCCTGGGGAGAAATAAAGTCCTCTTTAGCAAGTTGGAAGGTTATGTTTATGTGTTTTTAATAGTGCTAAAAAGAATCATTATTCTTATTGCTGAGGCATTTCTGAGCAGTAGACAACCTAGATTTGCCAGAAAAGAGATGCACAGAGTGTGTGGCCCTCTTATCACTCTGGTATTTGGGTTTGAGGGGAGGGTCATGAAGGAAGAAGAGTTTGTCGAAAGACAGGTAATCAGTGTCCTGCTGCTGTAGTAAGTTCTCTGTTGTGGAACAAGCGACTCTGATCGAGAACATTGGAATAACACAGACCACAATCTGAATGCTGTCCATTTCCCTCCTTAAACATTGTTGGTTGAAGGAACTTTAGCATCCTTATTTAAAACATGCTTTTTATATCTTTGTTTTCCTCTTGCGCTGTGGGGAAGCTATAGTGCTCTTCTTTAAACTTGGTGTTTAGGTCAAATCCTTTGGACACCCAGATCAATGAACTTGGGCTGTTTTAGATTACTTTGGATACTTTAAGAGAACAAGTTTTAGGTGCCTTCTCTATTTAGAGAACATGTTGTCTTTGACAGGAATTTCTCCTCAGAACCACCTTTTATGTCCTTCCCACACATTTCCTGCTCCATCCTCTCCAGAATTATACCCCATGAAATCTATAATTCAAAATCAAGCTCCCAACCTTGCTTGGTATCTAAATGCAGCTTTTCTCCCATAATTTCAGGCTCTGACAAACATTCTTTCTAATAAAAAGCCACACCTTGAATTTTTAAAACAACTATATCTTTAAAAAAAGAGAAAGAAAGAAAAAATAGCAGCATTATTCACAACAGTCAAAAGGTGGGAGCAACCCACATGTCCACCAAAGGATGACTAGATAAACAAAATGCAGAATATCCATACAAGGAGTGTGACTCAGCCCTAAGAAGGAAGGAAGTTCTGGCACATTATACAATATGGAAGAACCTCAAAGACATTAGACTAAGAAAAATAAGCCGGTCACACGAAAGAACGAATAGTGTATGATGTCACTTACTTAGAGACAGACTGCGGAATGAGGGTCACCAGGAGCTGAGAGGAGCAGGAAACGGGGACATAGTGTCTAATGGGTAGAGTTTCATTTTGGAGCTGGACGGTAGTAATTGTTGCGGAACAATGTAAATGTTTTAAGTTTTATGTTATGTATATTTTACCACAGTTTTTTACATGATACAAATTTATAATGAAATGTAATGCCTGTCCATTTCATTTCAGTTCATTTTTATCCCTTTGAGCTAAGGCCAATTCTTAAAATACTGTATAAATAACCACAGGTTCTTGGTAGAAAATCAGTAAATAGTTACTTAGAGAACTGTTATTTCTCACACGAGAGCAATAATTTTGACACAACTAGTACCCAGCAATGTAGAATTCACAAGCGTTATAAAATAGCTTGTGCAACAAAATAAATGCAATCCACCTCTCCAGCCACAAGTATCTCTTAAACAAGTCAGTAAGTTGATATGTTTGTAGTTGAATTTTTAGCTCTAAACTTGTCAAACAAGACTTTGTATTCATGGTTCCGTATCTGCAGAACATGTTTGACAAAGAGCTACAAAGCAGCCCTGGAACAACAGCCCTCTAGCCCGAGGCACATCTTTCACCATCGGTTGAACACAGGCTCTTCTCAAGGCACATTCCTTCCTGTTCCCGCAGCACAGCTGCGTCCAGCGGAGCCTCTGTGGAGCAGGCTCTGCTGCATGTCCCACTCCCCCCCCACCTACTTTCAGGGCCAGGGTCCCACTCAGGAGCTTTCTTTAGGCTTTGATGAAACTGCCCGCCCACAGGTAGTTTCATCAGTTAGGGACTGGCTTCATTTGCTCGGAAAAAGACCTAGCACAGTGGTTTAAACTACTAAGAGCCCATCCTTCTCCTGTCATAAAGAGGCAGGAGGTAGGCCGTCTTTTGTTTTTTCCCTCCAGAGATTTTTGTTGCTCTATCTGCCAGGTCCCTTTGGAAGCAACAGGCAGGAAAGCCAGACAATAGGGTATTCCTGGAAGCTCCACCCAGCCTTTTCTCTTTACATCTCACTGGCCACTTCTTTCTGCAAGGGAAGCTGGGAAATGTAGTTTTCATTTGGACATGACATGATAGTTTCATTAATTAAGGAAGGAGGGAGAATGGATAAAGGGTAGGCAAATAATTTTCTTTACTCCAAGGAGCTCAGGAACATCTGAATTCTGGCAGTGATGAGAAACAAGGGACAAGGGCATGATTAGCATACGGATGTGACAGTAGTAACAATGTTAACTCTTCCTTAATTCACATTCTTGATTCTTAGAGTATGTGATGTTTCTTGTCGCCCTTTCTTCTCTTTTGTAAGATTAACAACATATATTTTTTAGGCTATGTGGGATGGAGGGTTCCTAAAAGTAGATGGGCTTCCATAATCCATTTCAGCCTGACCTCTGTTCTGAGATGGATACTGCACCAAAGGACTGGGCTTCATTTTGGGCACCACCTGGGCACTCACTGTGGGAGGGATGGTGAGCCTTAATTTATTCGTTGTCAGATTTCTCTTCCATAAAATGCACAATATATCTATTAATATGGATCAGCAGAGACTGTGAAATTCTTGGGAAAAATATAAAGTGTGATATAAATATATTACTTTTAATGATTTAAAATTACAATTCCTCTTGTTTTCATCTTGCAATGCAAAAGCGTACATGGCAACTCCTTTGTCATCCACATCAAGAGGAAAAATATTGACTAATGCTTTTTACAGTTGAATCTCTATTTTATTTCTCCTCTGATAAAAGCATCTGTCTCCTTTGGTGTGGCAAGTAAGAATCATTTTACTTTTTAGAAATTAGAGCTAAGGACATTTAGAAAATCCCATTATAAATCTCGAGGTGAACTATATATTGATTATTTAAAGTCTTTTAAAATTAAATTTCCCTTCTAAATAATACCATGACTTGTTTTCCCCTTGCTTTATACTTACCTTCGTATCTCAGATAAGGAGCTCAGGAAAGCCGCTGAGTGAGTCCGGAATTGGCACACATCAGAGATGCCAGAGCTGCTCTAACTAAGCATGTTGAGAATGTAGGCTTTTTTTTTTTTCTTTCTTGGAATTAGAAGTAATCAAGAGGATTGTCATATATAAGAGGCTACTGATCTGCCTTTGAGCTTGAGAAGTGACCAACTTCAAGATTATATCAGTAGCAAAAGCAAAGCACAACAAGATGCATAGTAAGAAGCTAAACACTGTCTTGCCTTTGCCATTCTAATTAGCTTGTGTTAGACTTACTGACTAATCAGACTTCCTATTTCAGCACTGCGTTGTGAGTTTTCCTTTTAATGCCAGGGTGGGGGTGGTGACAGCTCACCCCTCCTGTCACTCACTGCAGAGCTGGGCCCAGTCCGAAGCTCCAGTTTCTGAAGGTGATCGCTGAAGGGTGTGTCTGAGCAGAAGGCCAGATGCTTCCCAGGTCAGCTGGCATTTGCAGATGGCAACAGGTCGGAACTAAAAATAGGGATATAAACTCTTCTTCCACCCTGGCTCATCCCGTTTGGCAGAAGCTGGTCTCAGAAGAGTCTGGAAGTGGCATTTCCACTTTCATGGGCTAATACCCAGCAGCTTGAATTGTCGCTCTACAATTGATTACAAAAGCGTATTTGTCAAGTGAAAAATGCTCTCATACTAGGGCATGCCAGTGACATAAATATGCACATAATTACAGCAGGCTGACCAACCGGGCCCTGCCTTCTGTGTTGTGTCTGACCCATCCGTGGGCTCAGAAGGGTAGCAGATGACCCATTGTCTGGATTTGGATCATCTTTCCAAATACAAATCCTTGGATTCTGTTTTTTTTCTCTAAATCCCCTTGTCTATAAAAGTTAGTCTAATTTTATTGACATATTTTATGTAGTCAGACTCATCTTCATGTCAAAATGTAATCGTGCCTTTCTGTTAAATGACTATGAGCCAGAACAGGTCCCCTAAGGCAGGGGATCTTTCTTTCTCAGGGCAGAGGACTCTGAAGATTCCCGAGACACAGCTAATTAATAATTTGTCAAATTATTTGCCTGCTTGGTTGTCTGTACCTCTGAGCATTCAGGGTGAGCCAAGAGAGGAGGGTCAGAGCATGTTCCGAAAGCCCTAGTAAGCTTGACTCGAAATCCAAGGAGTTCCCCAGTCGTTGTGAGGCACTAGAGGTACAAAGGCAAGTATAACACAATGCCTGCCTTCAATAAATTTAGATTTTATTAGATTGTGAAAAACATTTATTACAAGAAGATAATCTTTCTCATATTAAAAAGAAAACATGTGACTAGAAACTGGTTTAAACCAGTTCCCAAGTCCTTATCAAGTAAGGTGTTAATCAAGGAAAAGATAACTTATAACTTTAAATTAGGGAAACCTATTCACAATTTAAATGGAGGGGAAAGAAAAAAACTAACCAAAATAAAGTCAGAGTGATTGTTCACATATTATAGTCTTTAAGCACATCGGACTCTACTATTTAATATATTTCTCTGTGAGCTTTTTGTGAAATGCAGATCACAATGTATCACTGACAGATCTTTTGCCTTCCTTCTGATTATCTGCACCTTTTGCACAGTTCTTGAAGAGAACATCATCATCCCCCTTCTTTTAACTTGAACTTGGCCTGAGGCTGAGATGGGCTGGTGAGATTAAAGAGAGGGTTTCCACTCAGAATGTTTTCCACTCGAGTCCCTCCTTCTCTAGTGTCTTGCTCCTGTTCCTTCCTGGCCTGCTCTTCTGCTCTTTCTTTTTAATTTTCTCCAATTCTCCAAGAAGGGCTGCAGTGTCACCGTCATCACTCCCCTCTTCAAAATCTTCATCTTCATCTTCCTCACCTATTAGAGGGTCGCCTGCATCAAGGGAATCTGGTCCAGCCGAGGCTTCTTTGACACTGAAGAGGAGGTTGTATGTTCTTGAGCTGGGCAATCTCTGTACTTTCCCTTTGCAGCAGCTCGCTCTCTCTCATCCAGCTCTGTTCTGCAGCCACGGTTCCGAACCTCTCCATGGGCATCCTGAGTGGCCCGGTCTGTCTGTTATCTTTGCATGAGAAGGTGGTCTCTTCTAGAATGTCTCTTCTAGAATGCTTTGAGTGTTGGCTCAGATCACCTTCTCCTTTTCCTCTCCCACCTCTCGCAGGTTCAAAAGCTGGCCGAGCTGCTGCTGTCATCTTTAATGGTTAGCCGAGATCTGATTTGGCAGCCTCCAGAGATCACTAATAAACTTCTATTTTAGTAGGAGGAGACACATATGTAAATAATAACGAATATTACTAAATATCTAAGATGGCCACTAAATATCTCCAGGACTTTGACTGGAATCAGTCGAGTGGGGAACAGGTATAGGAGAGGAGGGGAAGAAAAAGACTTCATGAGAGTGTGACCCTTGACCTAAGTCTTCAAGTGATGGGTGCTGGCCCAGAGGGCAGGTTAGGAAAAAGTGTTTTTGGTGGAGTAGGCAAGACAGAAACATGAGCTGTGTGTTGTTCTGGGGACAGGTGCAGCCGAAGCACAGTGTAGAGACTGGACTTTTGTGAGAGAGGCGATCGGAGGATCAAATAGGGGTAGATTATAGCATCTTGACTACCATGAAAATTAAAAATTTCAACTTGTGAAATAAAAGTCCACTTGTAAGCAATAAATGTCCAGGAAAGGGATTTTCAAGGTGGAATAATGGGTATGAACATGCCCGTATAGGTTGCTGTTTCCTAGTAGGTTTCCCTCTCACCCCATTTAAATAAAGCAAGTGATTATTGAGCACCTACTAACACAACTACCTGTAAGAGGGAACCCCCTGTTCCTTTGGTAAAGCCGGTGGTACTCTGACTCTCCCACTGAAATGTTTGCAGGCACATTTTCCCTGGTCAGATGTGGGAGACATGAGGACACCGCAATAATGGCACTGCCGAATCTACCTAATACTGCTTATTTCATCATGATTTTTTTTCGACCATCAAAAACAAATCACTAGAAAAAGGGACAAATGATTTGAAAATGTACTGCACACACTTTCATCTTGTTACTGGGCCCGTGACCAAGTGTTTCGTGTTGACAGAATGGTTATACGCCACTGCACATCGCTGCCAAAAAGAACCAGATGGACATAGCGACAACTCTGCTGGAATATGGTGCTGATGCGAACGCAGTTACCCGGCAAGGAATTGCTTCTGTCCATCTTGCAGCTCAGGAAGGACACGTGGACATGGTGTCGCTGCTCCTCAGCAGAAATGCCAACGTGAATCTGAGCAATAAGGTAACCTTTTTGTTTCTCTACAAAGCGTACAACACCACAAAACCTCACCTCTCAGAAAGGTCATTAGGAAGTCATGAAAAATCTGGGTCACATAGAATATGTCATGTGCCATATTGCAAGATGTTTACCAAAGTGTTACTTAATATAGTAAAAACTTGGAAGCAATCTGTTTAAACAATGAGAGAACGGTAAGTCAGTAATTGCAAAGTCACACAGTTAAGTAGCATACAGTCATGAAAATGAGGGCCACAAAGTTTACCTAAAAACATGAACTTTTGTTATAAGGTTCATTCCAAGAGCAACACTGTTACCTGACCAGAATGCAGCAAGTAAGAAGTTGTAAATGGTAGCCTGTCAGTTCATTCCACAGACATGTTTTGGGCACCCACTCCTTGCCTGGCCTAGCTTAAGTCCTAGATCACAAAGAGAAAATTGGAAACAGTGCTGCCTTCAGAAAGTTCATTTTAATAACAGAAATCTAGAGTAGCTGCCTATTCAACAGATTGGAGAGGTTGTTAGCTTACTCGTTTAGTCTAAGTATGGAAGCTGGCAGTTCCGAGGAACTTGTAGAGACTGTTCCCCCAATATTCTTCAAACCCCCGTCCTCACATTTGATGTTCCCATTATTAGGGAGGGAAGTACCAGAGTTTTGTGAAACCCACATTGTATACATCAGAGAACTAGGGTTTGCTAATGACTTCTGGTGGAGTCTGAGGTCTGACCCATAACACAGGGCAGATGTTTCTAAGTCTTCTAACAACGCCAACCCCTGCAAGAATACCTCCAAATTCTGGATACTCCAGACTCCCCAGCATTAGCTCTTCCTGTGCCGGTGAGTGATGGCACCACCAGGGTGATTCTCAGCTCTAGCTGAGATACTGGAATAAAGCTTCAGCACAGAAATAGTTTTACAGTGACACAGAACAAGTAATTTAATTATTATTTTTTAACATATGTGGCCATAGTTTGGAATCACAGAGGGTTTGAATCCTAAATCTGAAGCCTACTGGAGATGTGTCATTTGGGTGAGTGATGACAGCTCTCTGAGCCCCGGGCTCATCCTTCAGTAAATAAACACAGTATTGACCTCACAGAAATGTCATGAGGATTAACTAGATAACATTCAGCACCTTCTGAGTAGAAATGAGTGATCTTACTCATTTTGGATTTTGCACAGTTTTGAAAAAAAGGTTTACTGAATCCCCAAGGTTGTCATTTAACAAATTCTGTAGACCAAAAGGCTGACGTAAGGGACCAGGGAAACCTTTCTTGCAGTTTTACTACCTTGAAAATCCTTTTTGGCCATTACAGAGCAAACACCTTTTTCATTTCATTTTTTTCTAGTGTATCAAGTTGATTTTCCTCGTATCTTTTTAAACATCCCTTTTAAGAATGCGTATCTCAGCGTTAATGGGAATTACAGAGCAATTTCAGATAGTCATTATAATCGGGATTTGTTTGAGCTTTTGAATTGTCTAAGGTTCAGTACTGATATATCAAATAGCCTTTGTAAGAGTTTGCTGAAAAATTCAACTTCTGTAAATCAGGCAGAGAATCTGGTCTTAGCAAAAGGAAGCACAACTCTGGCATCCACTAGAGTGTTTCCTTTTGTGAAGCCCAGAACATGTATCTCCCGGACCCTCCCAGAGTCGACGTAGACCTTAAAAATTGGTTAACAGGTTAACCTTTTCAGGAGGTTTGATGCCAAAATACAGTGTGACTGACTTTTTCTTTTCTTTAAAATACTCCAGGAAAGTGTGTGTGTGTGTGTGTGTGTGTCCAGTCTTGAATTCACCATAATAAACCATCAGCCACTTTTATATATGTACACACACACACATAGATACATATACACAGACATATATACGTGTGTGTGTGTATGTGCAGAGATACTACCAATAAAATTTTAAAGAGCAGATCTGGCTTCCCATTAGCACTTAAAGTACTTAAGGAACTTTCAAGAACTTCACAGAACCCAGAAACTGTCTAGCACAATGGCACTGGTAAATCTTTGCTTCCCGTCTCACTTGTCATTTTCCATGCAAAATATTAAGCCAGCCCTGATATGAAGGCAGATTATCCAACAGGGAACTGGGACCATTTTTCTGCCAGCTTTTCCTGGACCACCAGAGTTTAAACATCAGTTACTGTCCCCTACCCATCCCACCTTCCCTTTTAACTCTAGATTCTGTTTCCTTGCTAAACAAAAAAAGTAAATATTAACAAAAAATTAGCTTTCATGAAGATCTGTGGTGAACTAAACACTTTCTTTCCGTCCTAGTAACCAGCAAGTGCCCAGCCGTTTTAAGGAAAGGAGCCTGTGGACTTAAGTCCCTGCTAAAGTGCTAGTGTCTGTTTGCTGTGATTTTGCTTTTGATGTTGCTGTTTTCCCACATGGATTTTGCAGACCACAAGTGGCTGTATTTCTTTATAAAGCAAATAAAACATTCAGCACATCTGTTGTTATTCTGACATGGTGCCGTTCTCTCTTCTCCCAACATATACCATTTTTTAAGTGAGCAATGAATGCTTGATACCCCATAAAAGATTAACAGATAATTTCTGAACTCAAACGGGACTGTTTGAACTATCACATTATTATTTTTTAAATCTTTTTATCCAAAATCATAAATATAAAAATCAAATTTTCTCTATTGAACTTATTCTGTTTTAGCAGAAGATGTTGGCATCGGTCCTACGATTTCATCAATTAGTAGGTAGATCAAAAGCTAGATCCCTGCGGCTGGTTATATAGAGATTAAACATACAGTATTTGCCTCCGCAAATTCTCACGGGTTTGAAGAAGACAGGCAGGAAAACAGAGCTGAAATACAGGATTACGATGGTCTTTTTTTTTGTTTTTTGTTTTTTAATATATTTTATTGATTATGCTATTACAATTGTCCCATCTTCCCCCACCCCCCTCCCTGCATACCCCTTCCCCCCACACTCTCCCTCTTTAGTTCATGTCCATGGGTCATATATATGAGTCCTTTGGCTTCTACATTTCCTATACTATTCTCATAGAGCAGGTCTGCGCATAATGCAGCAATGAGGCCCTTTGTGCGATGGGGGAGAAGGGAGCCTGAGAAAGTAGGAAATGACCCTGTGTCACAGGTAGATGGTAACCCACAGCACGCATGAATGTGGACAGTGGAACACCAGAGGACAGGTCATGTCCCCAAGGCTGTTGATAACCCACAGTAGAGTATCTTCAGAATTCTAAAGTCTCAGACTTGGAGTAGATGACTGTAATACTCTTACAAAACGTTATGGCTGAAAATACTTGTTTTCTCTAGTAGAGCACGGAACATTGTTCTATGATGATTAAAGGTTTGGGTGGTGCCATCGGGGCCCTGGCATATTTTTCTTGGAGTTCAAGTGAATGCATCATTTCTCCTCTTCATATTTCCCCTTTGTTCAGTTGCAGCGAACTTCTTCCAGAATTCTGTAGACATTATTTAAAAAGTCAAGAGTGGATTACTCTTCCTGAGTTTGTAGTTTGTTCAACAGAATAACAACCCCTAAATGAGTGCTGTGCAGCATCTAGAGGGTTCTGAGCCCTTTCTGATGCTGCTTTTGGTTCAGTGCCTTTTTCTGAAAAACAGGACAGGCTGATGCTCTCATTGAGCTGATGGTGAAGTGGGAGAATGAAGGCCCCAGATATTAGCTTCTCTGTTCCTGACGGATGAAAGAAAATCATCTAGGAGCACTTACACCAGCTCACTTTCTCTTAATTACTATTTATGAAAAAATACTTCACAACACCAAAGATTTTTCCACACGGGCATAGTCCTAGTGATTGTTTTTTACAATGAGTACTGTCATGTAGTGTGCACATTCTTTGGTACAGTCGGTTTCAAATATTTAGTCTCCTTAAACCAATGCATCATCTAAATGACCTGGAAATTCTCATGATGTAGCATTTATATTGTATTTCACAAGCCATCATTCTTACCCAGAAACAACATACAGAAAATTTTGTCAGTTTTGAATATTAATATTTAATGAAGAAAATATTACCATGTATCAAAATTCAATTTATAAACAATTTTTGTTTTAATATTTTTTGCTGAAACTAGTAGCACTGATAATGTATTAAAATTGCATAATTTTGAAAAAAGTATTTTTCAAGATGAACACTGAAGAATGTAGGAGAAATGGTATAATATCTGTGATTGGCTTTAAAATACTATGCAAAGGAACAGGGCTGGATGAAACAAGTGCAGGAAACCCTTGCTAACAGCTGAGTCTGTGGTGGGTACAGAGTGCAGTCCATTCCATCTCCTTTGGAGTGTTTGAGATTTTTCATTAAGCTTGCAGATAATGTCACCACGATGCTAGTGTGTAAGCTTATCCTCCAGAATTTTTTCAACATAGAAATTCTAGTTTACTCACCTAGAATTTATGAAAATTGCTTCCTAAACAGGCCTGTGTGTCCTGCATCCCCTCCTATAGGGTGACTCTGCTTTGACTCTTTTGCAGAATGGCCTGACCCCACTCCATTTGGCTGCTCAAGAAGACAGAGTGAATGTGGCTGAAGTCCTCGTGAACCAAGGGGCCCACGTGGATGCCCAGACAAAGGTATGCAGAAAGAACGCGCCCACACAAAGGGTCATTCAGTGATCCGTGTATGGAAGCAAGTACAATGTTCTAGAGGAAAGAACACCCCCCCCCCACCTTCGTATCTTTTGCACATAGAACTTCGAATGCATATCTCTGCAGGGACACTGAAGTCTCTGACTACAATGTCCCAGCTGCCTTGATCACTGATGGCCTGGGGGTGTTGTCCTAGCTGCTGGTCAGTACCTTTCTGTGTAATTAACACTGTTGATCCCTGTGGCCACAGACCCGCCCTTCAAGAGCAGAGCGGGGGAGCTTGCACCTTTCTTAGTTTCCATGGCTGAAGTAAAGAGTGGAGGCAGTTCTCAGTACTTCGTGAGGTCTGACTTTGTGCAGGCATAGTGCATGGAAAAGAAAATTTCACTCAGTCATTACTGCTTGCTAAATTCATTATGGTGTGTGGTCACTAGTGCCTCTCTCTCTCTCTCTCTCTCTCTCTGTCTAAATAGTCATTTTCAAAAATGAAAATAATTATTCATTAATCTCACTTAATGCCACTATTTCAAGCTCAGGGAAGAAGAATGGATGTTTTGTGTCATCATCAAAGATATGACTTTATAGTAACCTCATTTCCCTGAACATCTTTCAGTGCTTAATTTTGTTATCTCTTTATATCAAATTGTTTTATCTACCTGAAATAGAACTCTTTTTCTACGTGGCACACTTTTGACAGAAGAAACGAATGCTTACTAAATATTATGTTATGAATACAATGCTTTTTGTGTATAATATAGATAGACTCTGAGGTGTGTGGACCGCTAGTGAAGATACTGATGACTGACTAGGTTAAAAGGTGCAGGCATCAAATCCAGGCTGGATTTACGGGACTAGCACAGATGGGGCAGGCCCAAGCAGACGACTTCTGGACATTGCCCTGGCTCTCTGGGGGTGGCTGCTCCACACATACTGTGTCTATCACACAGGAGCTGCCTGAGAGGGACATTACCAGGCAAGATCCTTTAGGCTTTTAAAACTCTGTGATAAAATAGGAACGCAAATATAACGGTCCCTGGTCCCCACCCCCCCACCACAGGCCAGGACAGTCTGTGGCAGGTTTTGCGGTACCAAGCTCCTCCCTGCTTCCTTCTGACAATGCCTGGGCCCTCCAGACTCCACAGCCGCACTTGATCACCCGCTTGCCCAGATCTCCCTTCACTCTGTTCCCTCCCAAACTTTTCCTTCTAAAAAATCTCATTGTCTTTAGCCCTGAATGCCTTCCTAGGTGGCTGAGCATTTTACAGAGAAACCAACAAAGGTAGTGGGAGTGGCTGAATGGTTTCTTGTCACATTTTGAAAATAAAAGCACTGTTAATTCAGAAAAATAAAAGACCAGATTTAGTTTATATTCACTGTTTGTTTGATTCATTTAATTAAAAGGAAATCTCCAGAAATGTGCAACTTCATGGTAAGTGCATTCACCCTGTCTTGTTCCATGTACACACACAGCAACACCTACAGACTTAAACACGTTTTTGGTTACCTCTCTCTTTTCAGATTAAAACTTCTAGAAGGCATGGACAGGCTTAAGATTCTCAATATTTATTTGCCTCAATACATCCAAGGCATACACCAAAATTGAGTCAGGAGGTACGGCAATGATTCTCTTGGGTCGTCTGGGAGCCGAGGAAAGGGAGCTGTGCACCTCCTGCTCCCCGCTTGCACACACGACCCCTCAGGTTGAGAGTCTCAGATCTCTACCAGGGTTTCCTCCTCACCCAGCCTGACTCAAGTCACAGTAACATGTTGGCTCTTCTTATAATATTTTTGAGGTCTATGTCTTTCCTGCCCTTCACAAGCGATGCACTTCAGAAACCATCTCTCTGTTTCTTAAAAGAAAAAAAAAATTCCTTCCTTTCTCTTCTCAGCAAAGGCCACCAACACCAAAGGAAAGTGAGGCTGTGATGGTCCCATAGCTGAGTAAAGCAGGAGTGCCAACACAAGGGGCTGCCTGGCTTCCTAACCGCATCATATAACAAACTCCTTAGTATATTACATAAGAATATACTATAACATAATTAAGGCTTCCTAACCTTAATAGCATAAGAAACTCCTTATAATAAGGAGTTTATTATATCCCATGAACCTTCAAATTCTTAGTGGTTTAAAAAAAGAAAAAGTCCTCATAGACACAGACAGCAGTGTGGTGATGACCAGAGGGAAGGGGCAGGGGAAGGTAGAAGAGGGGGAAGGGGGAACAAGGGCACTGACCCCATTCCTGAGCTGCCATCCTCCTGACCTAATTACCTCCCAAATTCCCCATTAATGTACTAATCTGAGGGCACCTTCTGGGTACAGTACAAAGTCCCCATAAAGACACATTAGTGCCATTACATGTGAGATACAGACCCTTGCAAACATGGACTCTCCACCCCTCTGCCCATTTGGTCTCCCCTTCAACCACCTGGTACCACAGTGTTGCCATAAAGAGAGACTGAACACGGGCACTGAAATTGGGGGGGGCAGGGGGGCGGTGTCTGTCACAGTATGTCCATCTAGAAAAGTATCTGGAATGCCCTTACTTTCAAACGCCATTGTCTAGAATGCACACACACGTTATATAGTACGTCTTTAAGTAGATAGAATTTATAATCCCTGAGGCATCTGTAGATACTCATTTGAGAAACAGTCCATTGCTTCGTCTAAATCAGTGGTTTTCATGCTGTGGTTAGCTAGGCAGGACGCTTTAACTAGAGCAGGTACACCTAGATCAGGTTCAAATTTCTCAGGCCTCCTGAACCCAAACAGCCTCTTCAGCTTTAGTATTTCTCTCTTTCCCTCCATCTCTATCACGCATTCTGATCATCATCTACTGCACTGTATTACCATTTAGCCACTTCATTTTTTAACTGATACACTTTTAAGATAATAGGATTTTCAATAAATTCTAGCCCAAGTCCTTCCATAAAACACTCTTGTGACCCCTCAACAAGAAGCCACTGATCACTTTATCCAGACTGTCAATCACTTCGTCTTTCTTTCCAGTCTTGAAAAGTTGTTATTAGAATAAAATTAGCTAATGCAAAAAAGAACACTTTGGGAAGTATATGGATAACTATTTACATGTGAGATGGTATTATTGTTTATACTTAAGACTAGCTCTGAGAATTATCAAGGGTGTTTTTTATTTATTTTTATTTTTTAATATATTTTATTGATTATGCTATTACAGTTGTCCCATTTTCTCCCCTTTATTCCCTTTGCCCTGCACACCCCTTCCCACCCACATCCCCCATCTTTAGTTGATGTCCATGGATCATACATCTAAGTTCTTTGGCTTCTCCATCTCCTATACTATTCTTAACCTCCCCCTGTCTATCTTCTACCTACCATTTATGCTTCTTATTCCCTGCACCTTTTCCCCCTCTCTCCCCACCCATTCCCCTGATGATAATCCTTCATGTGATCTCCGTTTCTGTGATTCTGTTTCTGTTCTAGTTGTTTGCTTAGTTTGTTTTTGTTTTTAGGTTCCATTGCTGATAGTTGTGAGTTTGTCGTCATTTTATTGTTCATAGTTTTGATCTTCTTTTTCTTAGATAAGTCCTTTTAACATTTCATATAATAAGGGCTTATTGATGATGAACTCCTTTAGCTGTACCTGATCTGGGAAGCACTTTATCTGCCCTTCCATTCGAAATGATAGCTTGGCTGGATAGAGTAATCATGGACATAGGTCCTCTCCTTTAGTGACTTGGAATACTTCTTTCCAGCCCCTTCTTGCCTGCAAGGTTTTTTTTTAAAGAAATCAGCTGATACTCTAATGGGAACTCCTTTGGAGGTAACTGTCTCCTTTTCTCTTGCTGTTTATTTTTTTAATAGTGATAAAGCTATTTTTGTCAGCTCAAAAAGAAAGGTTAAATAACAATTTTGCTTCTAATTAAGATAACTGCTACTAAAAGTGTGCTTACACTGTTTCTTTTTAAAAATATGTAATTGCAGATGGGATACACACCCTTGCATGTGGGTTGCCACTATGGAAACATCAAGATTGTTAACTTCCTGCTCCAGCATTCTGCAAAAGTTAATGCCAAAACAAAGGTAAAGTCCTTTCTCCTTTGTAGCCACCAAAATCACTGGTCACGTCCAAGGAAATGTGAGCCATTTCTTCCATCTTCCTTCTGCAGAACGGGTATACGCCATTACATCAAGCAGCTCAACAAGGACACACGCATGTAATCAACGTCTTGCTTCAGAACAACGCCTCTCCCAATGAACTCACTGTGGTAAGAGCCGAGAGCCAGCTAGGGGAGAGGGGGGAGATGGGCGTGGGCACCAGAATCCTCTCGCATTCTTCATTGTGCACCAGTTGTTTTTTTCCCTTTCATTAATGGGCCTGAACAAGCGTTCCGCAGAGTGAAAAGGACAATGATCACATTGTTGTGAGCTGTCCAGAGAGAGAGTTCTGATTAGAGTTTCATGCTTAAAAACTGCTGATTGCCTTGCCACCTAGGAGGAAGTGCATAATCAGAAGAAACAGGCATTTGTTTCCTTGATTACTTAGGACATTGGACACCTCTTGGATTCTGTCCATAGCAGCTCAGACTCTGCTGTATGAGTAGGAACAGGTTAGGTGGGTTTCGAGCAAAGCATGTTTGTGATGAAACAGTGTTTTGCCTGTGACAATGGGATGGGACTATTGAGACACTCGCCTTAGCCTTTGTATAGGTTGAAACATGCGGAAACACTCCGGCACTGAGATGTCTGGAGTGACTTGTTAATTCCCTGTCCTCTATCTTCTTGCCAGAATGGAAACACTGCCCTGGCCATTGCCCGGAGGCTTGGCTACATCTCGGTGGTTGACACGCTGAAGGTCGTGACTGAAGAGACCATTACCACAACGGTGAGTAGTGGGTGCCGGCCATGGCAACCAAAGGAGCCATTGCTCAGACGGGAGATTTTCCTGGGCTTTTCAGAGATGAGCCTTCTTTCCTCTGCCAGACTACAAGCCACGTTTCCAGATGTTGTCGCCCTGCTGTTGGCAGTCAGCACAGCAAAACTCTCATTTCTGATACCAGGAAAGCGTCAGAACACTAAAAATACCCCTTTAAACGTTGCAGTAGTAGCTATAGAGTTTTTAGTTCCATGTAAAGCTAAATGTATTTATTTCTTTTGATGTTTTAACAAGTTTTAATGAGATGAAGGCAGAAGTGTTTCTAACATCCTTCTTTGACAATGTAAGAAAGTTGGAAATTCTAAGTTGGTTTCTTGAAATATTTTAAATCACAAATAATGGATGCATTGTTGTCATTATTGTAAAAATTACATCGTTTTAAAAATAAAACATCAGAAGCAGGATCAAGTTGATTTTTCACCACTCCCACTTACCCTCTGTTCATCTATTGGCATTTCATAGGGAAAGCAATAGCTGCTTTACTAAAATTTAAGGTAAATTTGCGCCAGGAGGCCTTGTAGAATCAGACACATCTTTATAAGCTGCAGCCTCTAGGATAAGTAATTTTTTAACCCCACCTGGTTTCTTTGAACTGCATCAAGATTTGGTAACTTTGGAATCAAGAGCAGATATTGCACCATATCAGAGCCTTATCTGAGTTATCCCGGACTGAATGACTCAGCACACAGGCCTGAGATTGATGTGGTACGGACTGAATGACTCAGCACACAGGCCTGAGATTGATGTGGTACGTGTAAGGCTCTGGAACACTTGGAATTACCATCTCTGCCTTCTCTTCTCATTTCCCACCTTCCAGCGTGAAAGAAGGCACAGTCAGCATCTGCGAACAGTTTGTATACACGGTGCTGCATCTGAAACACATGAGTTGAGGGGTTCTTTAGCTACCTGCAGATTGAGTGATTTGGCTATCTGCGTGCTTTAGAAACTAAATAATAAGCCTGCTGATTATAAGAGAGAAGTTTGATAGTGCGTAAAAGAGAGAACAATAGGTTTAGTGGACTAACATGATGGTTACCCATGAGCACATTTCTTTCATTTATTTTTAATTGAACTTATTGGGGTGACATTGGTTAATAAAATTATACAGGTTTCAGGTGTACAGTGCTGTGATACATCACCTGTATGTTGTGTGTTCACCACCCCAAGTCACTACTTGCCCCTCCCACCCTTACCCTCTCCCAGGCACAGCTCTAACTTAAATGTATCATTTGTATAGGGGATAAAGCCCCACATGTTGCTTTCACATTCCTCTTGAGCATTTCATCACCCTAAAATCTATTACGAAATTCTCAAAGAATTTAAACAAATAACGTTTCTCAACCTTAATTTTATAGACTTCTCAGGTAGCTCTTTCAAGGGGGGGGGAAGGAGACAGGAGGACAGGGTTGAACGATGGCCAAGTGTCACCATCGTCCACTACCAAAGACCTGAAGTCACTGCAACAAGCAGAGAAGCCTTCTTAGAGAGAGAACAGAAACGCATTGGAAAGTTCAAAATACAAAATGATTGAATGAAAATGAATTTGTCACCCATTCAGAATGTTCACATTGTTTCTTTGATGCCAAAAAGGCTCTCAGAAAATAAAGTTGCAGACAGAGAATCAAGTGACAGCCTCAGGAACCCACCTGAGAGAGAAGGGTTTGAAGGCACAGGTTCCTGGGGAAAGACAGCACGGGCTGGGCTGAGCCATTTCACTGCTGACCGGCCTCATTGGCAGACTTGTTTCTGATAGAGCGAGTGGACAGGACTTGTGCTGACAGGAAGGGCTCAGTGGGCCTAATGAAAGAAATGAGGCTTCCACCAAGTGAAGTACTCCCATGGATTAGAAAAGAGTCCGTCCAAGTCCCTAAGACTTGGCCTAGCACTGCGGTATGTGAGACTTTACTTCACGCTGAGACACGGCCTCAGCAGCCCTGCCAGAGCAGTTACACGGGACCCAGCTTACCAGAGTATGCACTCCGTTCAGGGTGGGGGGGTCTGTGATCTTAAAGTCACTAAACACAGCGCAGTCTCTACCAGAGGAAGACCTCTGCGCAGCCAGTTATGGGACCCCGCTGTCTCCATAAGCAGACTTCAGTTTGTAAAAACACCTTTAAAATAGACTGCATCTTCCATAGGAGCACCGTGTATATGTTCCAATTCTGAGAAAGATGCAGTATAACAAACTGACTAGAAGGTGATATTCAAGAGCTACGAATTAAACTGTTTAAATTGCGTTATTTAAAATACTCGATTCCCTGAGTAGCAGTGAGCAGAGTACATCTATCACTCAGATATGTTTCTAATTCCATTACCTAATAAAGGGGACCAGGGCCTTGGATAAAGGGCTGAATCCAACTAGAACCAGGGCAGGACCCATACAAGATGAACTGGGGACGTCTTGTACTGCAAAAAAAAAAAAGGAAGTACCCCCTCTCAAATAAGTAAGTAAATAAATAAGCACACAAGAAATGGTGGGGATATATCAAAGGGACACAGGAATCAACAGAAAAAGTCCCCAGGGTCAAAAGCTCGAGCAGTTTGAGCAAAAGTAAATAAACAGTGTTGGTGTATAGTGCAAAGTACATAATAAATGTCCAGAATCCATACTGATAAATAAATGCCTGAATAGGTAGGGAAGTAGAGACAAACTTCTCAGGCAATAGCGTTCCCAATAATTTGGGGGACTCCACCCTGAAGGCAGTGGAATGTAATTCCCCACTGCTAACATCTGGGATCAGTGTAGTGACTTTCTTCCAAAGACAACAGGCTGGAAAGGGGCCTGGGAGGGAATGCAGTGACTTTACGATGGAGATACCAGACCAACACTGCAGCAGCCGGATGACGTAGGTTAAGGTCAACACCAGTAAGTCATACTGATGGTATGTGATAAAAGTGGCATTTTACCTGTGTGGTCCTCTCTCAAAACCGAATTACCTCAGTGTAGTCATAAGGAAAACATGAGACAAATTCCACACGACAGACAGTCTACAAAACGCCCGACCAGGTCACCTCAGAACTATCAAGGTCATTAAAAACAAGGAAAGTCTGAGAAACTCTCACAGCCAGGGGGAGAAACAACAGCTAAAGATAATGTGGTGTCCTGGATGGGATCCTAGAATAGAAAAAAGGGACATTTGGTCAAAACTTTAAAAATCTGCATATAGATTTTCATTAATAATAATATATTAATATTGGTTCATTCATTGTAATAAATGTACCATAATAATGTAAGATGTTAATAATAGAAACTTAGTAAACTCTCTATACTATCTTTGCAATATTGCTGTAAATCTAAAATTGTTCTAACATAAAAAGCTTATTTAGAAAAAGGTTCAATTGCAGTTTCACGTGGTGGGAGAGGCACCACATAGTGCTTTTTTTCAACATGATAATTGAGGACAGGGTGTGGAGCCACATTGACCAAGGATTGTAAGAAACTGTGCACTGTACCCTGAGTTTTAACAGCATAGCTTTATTTCAGTTCCTTTATTTAGATGTGTATCTTCCTTTGTTCCATAGTCCCTCATATGCTCAGAATTAAGAGGACTCTTTGAAGCATTAAGTTATTAAGACTTTCTAACAGGTAATGCTGCCTGTGTCTTTAGATGGATATGATCTCTATAGGTAGGAAGTTACCCTAGCAAGTAAGAGATTCAGTAAGGCCTTTCTTCTGCACTATACCGTTCTTTAAATTTTTTTGTAGAGGTTAAAATGATCTTGCAAATGCATTACCTCCTTCATATACAGTCATTAAATTATGTGATTTATGCAATCTTAATATCAATTTATTCTAGGAATTAAAATGTATACTCAGGTAGAGAAGACAAAATAAATGTCTGGTTTGACAAGTGGTGAAGACATACGTCTTGCTGTTCGTTTGGCTTATCTTCAGCCAAGACATTTAGTGAAACGAGGTGGCAGGTGCCTCAGACCAGGAAAAGCGGAGAAAAAGCACAGGCAATATCACTCTTCTCGGTTGTTTGAAAAGCCTTATTAGGGACTTAAAAACTTTAAGCTGGTGTGCTTTGTCCCTAAAATTGTTCACCTTGTAGTTGTTCTCTGCCACGTCTATGGTGAGGACCTTAGTGCTACTAAAGGACAATTTTGATGTCATTTTATAGGTGGGGGCTTCAGGATGAGCAACACATAAATCAACTAATAGTAAACCAACTAATTTAGAAAGAAAGAAAGAGCCTCATTAAAACATGCACTCTCCTCACACTAAAGTCACTGTTTTTTTTGTTGTTGTTGTTACTAGACTGTCACAGAGAAGCACAAAATGAATGTTCCAGAAACAATGAATGAAGTTCTTGATATGTCTGATGATGAAGGTATGAAAACCTCCTTTGCATTCATAATAACTAAGAGTGATTGTGTGTTTCTTTCCTGAAGAAAGTTCATTGCAAAAATATTTGTAGAATCATTAAAATGTGTTGT
>VMDR010007654.1:0-39604 GCA_007922815.1 Macrotus californicus
CCTTGTACATCTGTAATGGTAACTTTATTTGTGGTTTTAATTTGCATTTTTCTTAATATAAATGAGATTGAGCAGCTTTTCACGTCTTTGTTAAGCATTTGGGTATTCTCTTTCGAGGGTTTCAGGTGGAAGTCTCTCTTACCTAAGTTTTTATCGGATATTTTGTTTTTTCTTATTGATTTGTAGGAGTTTTAGAGGCTTTCATCTTCTTAATTGGTATCTCTTATTGAACAAAAAATCATTAATAATAATTTTAATGTAGTTAAATGTATAAATTATTTTCTCTATGGTTATGCCTTTTTTGTTCTACATTATAAATTATATCCACCAATAATTACATATATAGATTACATTATTGTCCATACTATTCTCTATACATTTTATTTTGTTGAGATCTCTAATCCATCACAAGTTCATGTTGCATATGTTGTAATAGTCAAGGTTATGTGTCAGCTTGGCTAAGATGTGATGCATTAGTCTAGATGTTGCTGTGAAGGTGTTTTTAAGATGTGATTAGCATTTATGGGTAAGTAAAGGCTATTGCCCTCAATAATGTAGATTGACCTTATTCAATCAGTTGAAGGCCTTAAGACAAAAAAAAAATGAATGAAAGAAAAGAAAAAAAACTGAGCTTACCCACGGAAGAAGGAATTGTGCCTCAAGTTCGTAACTGAAATCCTGCCCAAGCTTCAGCCTGCAGCGTGTCCTATGGATTTCAAACTTAAGACAGCAGCGGTGACCCAAGTGCCCAGATCTCTGGTCTGCCATACAGATTTCAGATCTGTCAGACCTCACAGTCACATGAGTCAGTTCCTTAAAATAAGTCTCTCAATGTGCATGTACATATATTCTGTTGCTTCTGTTTGTCTGGAAAACACTGACTGACACAGATTTTGGTAGAGAATAATTCTAGATGAACAGAATCTTAGGGGTGAGTTTTCTGAGTTGGGCCTGCACTTTCTGGGATCAGTTCTCCGATAGGATTAGATTTAAAAACACTAATGACTCTATTGCCATGAGTAAGGGGGGCCCTGATAGTTTATGGCATGATGAAGCAATGGAGATGTACAAAATACCACCGCTGGACTGGCTGGTTGCTAGTGCGTGTACTAACAAAGCGGGGGGAGAAAAGGACAAATGCAAGTGCTGCATAAACAACCTGAAGGTTTCAGTCAGCCCTGAAAGAGAGCCTCATCTCCTGTAGCTGCAGAGCCGGTATTTGAGCTTTCTGAATACTGACACATCCAGTCAGTTTGTGAGTGGCCGAATTCCACCATAAATTGAATTTCTAAGCTGACAAGATATCTGCTATTAAAAGTGAGTGTATTGATTGGGATGGAATGGGATCCTGAAAATTGCAATAGGAACATATGTTCTTAAATTCAGATGCATCTTCTTTGCCAGTGGAAGTGGCCACTGCATCCCCTCCAGAGGTTAGCTGTGCTTTGCTCGAGGAACCTGTAATGGCCTCTCCTGAAACAGTTGCCTTGCACACACTGGTGAGTCTCTTCAGGACGACCCCACCCCCACCTTTCTTTGCTTTTGAACTCGAAGTAGATGCAAGTTCCAGCAGATTTCTGCCCTCTTGTTCCACAGTTTCATCCAAATCATAGCTCAGTTTTAGAGTTCATTTTGTTCCAGACGGACAAAGGGCTTCTGGGACCAAGTAGGCTTTGAGTACCCTGCTTACCTGGTTCTCTGGGTTCTTGCTTTCCCATATGTTTTGAGCTGATAATTCTTTACTATATTGTAAATTCTTCAATATTAAGAAACTATGCTATTCAGTATTCTTCCTTGTTTTTGAGGTGGGGTGTGTGTGTGTGTGTGTGTGTGTAAGTAGCCTAGCCTGCTGGGACTAAACAATGGAAATCTAAAATCTTCTTGTAAGTATGTTAAACTTGAGTTTGGGAAAAGATGAAACCTTACATGCAGCAATGAGGGTTGCCAATCATATGTTCCTAAGTTTTTATTCTACTTGTAAACTGATGTTGCACTTCTGGTTATTTTTGGGATGTGCTTTTTAACAATAATTGGACGGTCTGAAAAATCCAAGGTAAGACTAGAAATAAAATAAAATCAACCACTTTTGTTACGTTCTAGTATGGCACTGAACTCATAAATAAGAGTGCAAATGTGTGAATAGCTCTTTAGAACCAGAAGCCATTGTCTGCTTTATTTAACAATGAGATAGATTTAAAATCCAAGTGATTACTAAGTTCCATTGTTCTTTTTTAATATATTTTATTGATTATGCTATTATAGTGGTCCCAATCTTCTCCCTTCATTCCCCACCCAGCACCTTCATTCTCTCTACAGTTTTCCTCCACAGCATCCATTGTCATGCATATAAGTCTTTAGCTCTACATTTCCTGTACTATTCTTAACCTCCCCCCATCTATTTTGTACCTACCATTTATGCTTCTTATTTCCTGTAACTTTCTCCCCACTCTCCCTCCTCCCCTCCCCACTGGTAACTTTCCAATGATCTCCATATCTATGATTCTGTTCCCGTTCTAGTAGTTTGCTTAGTTTGTTTTTGTTTTTGCTTTTTAGATTCAGTTGTTAGTAGTTGTGAGTTTGTTGTCATTTGAATGTTCATAGTTGTGATCTTTTTTTCCTTAAATAAGTCCCTTTAACATTTCATATAATAAGGGCTTGGTAATAATGAAGTCCTTTAGCTTCACCTTGTCTGGCAAGCACTTTATCTGCCCTTCTATTCTAATTGATAGCTTTGCTGGATAGAGTAATCTTGGTTGTAGGTCCTTGCTTTCCATCACTTTGAATACTTGCCAGTCCCTTCTTGCCTGCAAGGTTTCTTTTGAAAAATCAGCCGATAGTCTTATGAGCACTTATTTGTAGGTAACTGTTTTTCTCTTGCTGCTTTTAAGATTCTCTATCTTTAACCTTTGGCATTTTAATTATGATGTATCTTAGTGTGTTCTTCTTTGAGTCCAACTTGTTTGAGATTGTCTGTGCTTTCTGGACTTGTATGTCTATTTTCTTCACCAAATTAGGGAAGTTTTCTTTCATTATTTTTTTCAAATAAGTTTTCAGTTTCTTGCTCTTCCTCTTCTCCTTCCTATGATTTGGATGTTGGTACATTGGAAATGTCCCAGAGGCTCCTTATACTATCCACATTTTTTAAAATTCTTTTTGTTCTTGATGTTCTGGTTGAATGCTTATTTCTTCCTTATGTTACAAATTGTTGATTTGAATCTTGGCATCATCCCCTCCATTGTTTGTTCCCTGTAGATTTTTTTTTATTTCACTTAATGTAATGTTCATATCTTCCTGGGTCTTTTTTATGCTGTTGCCATATTCAATGAGTTCTTTGGGCATCCCAATAACCAGTGTTTTGAACTCTGCATTGTTAGGTTGATTATCTACATTTTATTTAGTCCTTTTTCTGGGGTTTAGCTCTGTTCTTTCATTTGGACCATATTTCTTTGTCTCCTCAATTTGGCAGCCTCCCTGTGTTTCTGTGTATTAGGTAGAGCTGCTTTGACTGCTCCTGTGTTAGTAACGTAGCCTGTTGCAGAAAAGGCACCTGTAAATTGTGTGGAGTGGAGCCTTAGGTAGTTGCCAGGGTGAGGCAACTTGCTTCACTGCTTTGTGACTTTGTGGGTAGAGGGCTTGAAGAGGGGACAATGCCGCTGCTGGCTTCTGGAGGTTGGACCAGCACTTGCCCTGTTTCTAGTCACGTCACTTATTCCCCCATGAGACTGGTGCCCTTCTAGTTGTTGCCCTGGTGCTGAATCCCTGTTCTAAGTCTGTACGGGCCCTTTAATCAGAGTCTCCTGAAAATCTGGCAGTTTCTTCTGCTGCCCCAACCTCCACTGGTTTTTACAGCCAGAAGTTATGGGGGTTTTCCTTCCTGGTGCCATGACCCTAGGCTGTGTGGTCTGGCCTGGGGCTGGGATCCTGTGCTCCTGAGGTATCCCTCCCAATTTTTATCCACCACACATGAATGTGGGTCCACCAATTCTGCCCCTTCTCTGTACCACACTGAGTCTCTGTGCCTCTCTCTCTGTCTCTGCATCTCCACCCCTCCTGCCCGTCAGATGAATGTGGCTTCTTTAAATCATTGGTTGTCAGGCTTGGTACAGCTTGATTTTCTGACAGTTCAGGGTGTTACTTGTTTTAGGGTCTGGTTGTACTATTTTCTGTAGCTGTGTGGGAAGGTGAAGTGTGTTTACATATTCCTCCAGCTTAACTGGAAGTATTTTGCCTGAGTTCTGTCATTCTGAAGAAAGAGTTATTGCCATGACCTCAAAGTAGGAAAAGGGTCGGCCTTAAATGATGGTTGCATCTATAAATACATGTGTGTGTGTGTATTATTGCTTATAACCATCAGAAATGAGTTTTTAGTTATATATAGAACATGTCTAACCACTAGACTTTTGCTTTTGATGCATTTCTACATATAGAGGAAGATTTGGCAAACAACTACAAAGAGGCAGTAATAAAACTGAAGTGAAAATTTACAACTCAGGGGAAAAGGCTAAGGACGCTAGGGGTTATTTGGGGGAAGAGGTGGCTGAAGGAAAGAGCATTCACTGGAGAAGAGACATGAGCAGTGCGATGCTTTCTCCTCTAGAGCAGGGGTTCTCTGACTTGGCCTCACACTGTAACCACCAGGGAAACGTTAAAAATACGTTGGTCATGTCCTCAGGTTTTGCAACTTCATTCATTGGTCTGGGATCTAACTTGGCCATCAGGGTTTTTTAAAAAACTCTCCACGTGATTCTTTGGTGCAGGGAATTACTCACTATAACATTAATTTAAAGCAAGTTCCTGATGTGCAATGGCTCAGTATGTAAAATTTAAGTACAACTGTTCTGGTACTCAGAAATAGCGTGAAACAGAGAATACGAGAAGATGGGATATACATGTTTCTACTAAACACAGAACAAAATATACAGTGCTTCCACTGTAGCATGAGAAAATTTGAAAGAAAATATTTCCTTAAAGTTTGGTATGCAAAATTCTGGAATGGCTGACAGAGGCATGTTGTGGCACCTTGTTATTCACATCGATTCCAGGCGGTTTTGCTTCAGGCTCGACACTCATACAGAACTGGGCTTGAATTCCTATTCCTGGACTAAGTAGGTGTGCAACCCTTGGCAAAATGAAACTCCCCACACCCAAGTTTATCATTCATTCAATCGTGAAACAAATATTTACCAATTACTACCAGGCAGATACTGCACAAGATACTGGAAATAGATGAGTGAACAGAAGTGTGCCAAATGAATGACACACTGACCTCAGCAGTCTC
This sequence comes from Macrotus californicus, assembly GCA_007922815.1. Lineage (NCBI taxonomy): Eukaryota > Metazoa > Chordata > Mammalia > Chiroptera > Phyllostomidae > Macrotus > Macrotus californicus. The sequence continues at coordinate 5,279 of VMDR010007654.1, forward strand.
TTTGCAAAGATTACATGAAAGTATATGTAAAACGATGAGTAGAACACCTGGTAATTATGATTAAAATTATGTAAATTATTGTCTAGAAGGGATATGTAACATTGGAGTGAAAATCAGTGGAAATTTTTATTAATGGTCCTTGACAATGGTTATGAGTTTTGCTACCCTCTGTATTTCAAGTACAGCTTAAAACAAAAACACAAAGCAAAGGTGCATCCTCCCAGAAACAATCAGCCACCACCACCACCACCAACAACTACAACAGCAACAGAAATTCCAAAGCACATGCTGTGTCCTAGGACATGGAGCAGTCAGAATGACTCAGAACCACACCTTGGAAGTCATCCACACTGTCTTCAGCACAGGATGTAATGAATTACTGCTTTCAATCTCCCTTCATTTCTTAGAAGAGAGAATATGTTACTGATAAAAAGACATGAAATCTATTTGTGTGAACTGTACAGCCCCAGAGTATTAGCACTGAGTGTGGAGTTGAATAACTGGTTTAGGAACACTGTCTACCTCATTAAAATGTAGAGAACTTTCCTTTAAAAAGGATACTCTTGGAGGAGAACAAAAATGTAAAGCACAAAAATGTAAGCAGAAAAATGTCCAGTAACATCTGTGTTGCTCCATAACATGTGGGCAACATACTTACCACTGAATGAGGAACTATGGAGTAGAAATCTTATGTGAAGCCGACAAGGATCTATAGGGATCTTCATTAACTGCCATCACTGGGAAATGTCAACCATTGACAGATACATAAGTTTATCACATTTTTTGGACACAAATTTTCATGTAAAATTTGTTAGAGAGCTAATAGAGCGAAAACATTTGAATTTTCTCCATAGTTTTACTGCTCCTGGAATTCAGTAAATTCTCGACAACGTTATTTTCTTTCCCCTCCCTTCACTTCACATCCTCTCTTCTGTGCATTAGATGACCCCAGAAAGGGCCGACGTAACTCAATACCACACTTAGCTGTGGGTCAGTCTCTAGGGCTCCTGTGTCGGTAGACGTGCAGCAAGAAGGGCCACCAGGCATCACACCTACTGTCCTGTTTACTTTCCTGAAGGCTTGCTTGTGTACAGTCAACCAGATGGGTCCTTTATGTAATCTGTTTTATGGGGAATCCTCAGTCTGGGCACGTCTAGGTCATGTTCACCTCACAGAGATTGATCTGAGCTTCTAACCTGTGCCGATCAGGGTAATAAAGATGATCTGCATGAGGAAGTCAAAACTCCTCTTCGAAAGTCTGATTTAAAAGTCCTGGTGTTACCGTTGATGATAGAAATGAATTTTTTTCAAAGACTGTTTAAGTAAATGACAAGTCTTGCTGAGTTTATGGGAATGGAATTATAAAAACAACAATAAAGGAGGGGAGACTGACATACTGATTGAGTAAAATTGTTTTCAGACCAGCATGCCCTAACATTTCGCTGTATACTATTAGTCTACATATATAGTCTGTATAGTATTATTTTAAATACTCTAGAATAACACTGTAAAGTGAGAAAGGAACAACGGACCACGTTTTGCTAGGATGGGGTAACCCAGATGTTGCTGAGACGAGGTCAGGTTGAGGCAGTTGGGAAGTTGCACAGCCTTCTCTGTTTTCCTGCTCCTTGGCCTCGAGCTTGACTGCTATGTCCCCCGGAGGCCTCCCGCTAAGTGTTTCTGCTCCTTTGTGAACTGCCATCCGCACCCCCTTCTTCAAGTCTGCTGCTCTTCCCTTACGATTCCTCACACTTGACCTCTTGACCTCTTACTCCATTATTCTTTCTCTGTGTATACAGACAAATGAGAATAGGATAAAAAGGAAACAAGGGATATTAAAGTTTTATTTGTTAACTTAGTTTTTAATTTTTATTGAACTTACTGGGGTGACACTGGTTAATAAAATTATATACAGTTTCAGGTATACAATTCTATAATACACCTACTTTGTGTAAGACACTACACTATCTGCTGAACTTGAGCCCTAGGAACAGTGAGCAGGAGTGAGAAAAGAGGAAATGTGGGGAATGGATCCGGTTAAAAGCGTCAGGAGGGATGACACCACTTCACATTAAATGGCTGTCTTCTTGCCCTCTATGACCTCCAGCTAAAACTTTGAGAGCTATATGTGGGTGCAGTTGCAATAGCTCATGTTTCAGACTCGTTCCGTAATTAAGATCATCTTACAGAGATTCCATTCTGAGAAGCTTGGATGGCATCGCTGATTTAAGAAAGATAGCACTTTTACCAAAGATTTGCAAGGAAAATGTCAAGAGTAGCATGGTAAAGATCTAACACCTGTTAGGTTATGTGATGCCTGTCACTGCTCCGGTCCCAGCTGTGACTGATAATAATATCTATAAACAGATGACATTATCTTCAGTCCCCAGAGCACGGGCCAGTTTCTGGCAGAGCCCTCAGATTCAGCGTTCTGAGGGCAAAGCATGGTCCCACAGGCTCTCTTTTCTTCACTGTTTGGTCCACATCCAGAGCATGCAGCTTCAGTAGTCAGTGAAGATTTGTTCAAGAGGAGATATTTCCTCATTTTGTGTTGACTACACTCAGTGTTGTGTAGTTCGAGAAACTGGGCATCAAGAGACCTGGATTCTAGCTCCGATTGGTGTGGCTTGGTTGGTTGGAGCATTGTCCTATACACCCAAAGGTCACAGGTTTGATTCCCAGTCAGGGCACATAGCCATGTTGTGGGCTTGATCCCCAGTTGGGCACATCTGAGAAGGCAACTAATCGATGTTTCTCTCTCTCTCTCTCTAAAAGCATCAGGTGACAGAGGGAGGGAGGGAGAGAAAGAGAGAGAGAAACTGGGCTTCTGGACTGCTACCTTTGGAATGAAACTTAAAATTCACTTAGGGAAACACTAACATTTTACAGACGACCAAAGGAGGTATGAGAGGCGAAGTGACTTCACCCAAGGGCACCCAGCTGGGAAACCTCAGAGAAAACTCCCATCACCCCCCTCCCCCACTTTTCACTCCACCAGGGAGCTTCCACCTTGGTGACTCCACCTGTCACAAAATTGAAGTCTCAGTTTCCCCATCTGTGAAATGGAAATGAGATAGGTATTTTGCAACATTGTTGTAAATAGAAAATACTTTTGAATGTCCATTGAGTAGTATAATGCCTCAGATATTCAATACAGTGACTCCTCATCCACAGGGGATACACCCCAGGACCCCCAGTGGATACCTGAAACCATAGATAGTACCAACCGCTCTGCATACTGTTTTTTATTATGCATGCATATCTATGATAGCTTAATTTATAAATTAGGTACAGCAAGAGAGGAACAACAATAGCTAATAATAAAATCAAACAATTATAGCAATATGCTGTAATGAAAGTTATGTGAATGTGGCATTATGAAGTAAAACACAGGTGACTTGGGCTTGCGGTACCAGGGCAGTCGATCTGAAAACCCGGATGGTGACTGTGGCTGATGGACAGGGAGCTTACACAGTGAGGACGCGCTGGACGCAGGGATGATTCACTTCAGGGATGATGTCCCTGGTGGGACAGAGCAGGATGGCACCAGATTCATCACACTCCTCAGAATGGTGCACCACTAAAAAGATGTGAATTGTTTATACCTGGAACTTTCCATTCAATATTTTGGACCCACAGTCAACTAAAAGTAACCGAAACCGTAGAAGACAAAACTGCAGCTCAGTGGGGTGTTGCTGCATGTTCATTTTGTCACCCTGCAGAGGGCTGGGTCCTGTTTGGTGCAGCCACCGCAGAGGGCCTGTGTCACAGTAGGCCTTTCAGAGCTTCTCCACATTCCTGCTGTGAACTTTTGCTAACGAACGAGGTTGATCAGAGTAGAACTGAGTTTATTTGATACTAAATTGTCATGAATTGTGTATGTGTCAGGTCTTTCCCATAATTTATTTGTTAATGCACTCTGAGCATGACAAAGTTTCTAAGTACGTTAACATGGTACTGGTGGCTTCTCTCCTGTTTGATCTTTGGCAGCATAAGGGACGTGACGGGTTGGAGAACTGGTCTGCAGACACAACTCCTGGGTGTTTGTCCCACTTACTGTGGTGTGGCCTGGGCCTCACCAGTTCCTCTACTGGATGATTTCTTAATCCCTTTCTAATTCTAAGATACAAACAAATCTCACCTGTGGTAAATAGAAATAAGTGTTTGTGGAGTAGTATGGCATTTTCTGTGAAAATAGTCTAACACTTTCCTTAAAGTTACTGAAAATCAAAGCAAAAGAGCAGAAGGGCTTAAATTAGTGGCAGTGGGTTTTCTCTGACCATAAAATATACTTCCTTGAAATTTACAGTAGCTGTAGAAGGAAAACAACCCTAAACTCAAAATTGACTTAATATGTTCAGAAACACAAGAATAAAATCTACTAACAGCTTGACCGAATTTAATTGAATCCTGTGAGAAGTGAAGGAGAGGCCCACACGTGAACACTGAGAACACCATGGGTGATTGGGAATTGCAGTATTTGTCTTTCTGAGAGAGTGGAGAGCTGATTTCCTGCCGTGTGGGTGCTGAGTGGATTAAAGAAGCTGTATCTCCATGGACATGGACATCCAACTGTCATACTTCAGAGATTTTGAGGGCTTGGCTCCAGACCACCACAATAAAGTGAATATCACAAAAGCAAGTCACAGGAATCTCTTGGTTTCCTTGTGCATATAAATATTATGTTTGCACGATGCTGTAGTCTATTGAGTGTGCAATAGCATTATATCTAAAAACTGTACATACCTTAATTAAAAATAATCTATTGCTAAAAAATACTAACCATCATTTGAGCCTGTTGGAAAAATGGCATCAACAGACCAGCTTGATGCAGGGTTGCCACCAACCTTCAATTTATTTAAAAAAAAATGCAATGTATGTGAAGTGCCATAAAGCAAATCGCAATAAAACGAGGCATGCCAATATCCAACAGCACCTGTCCCCACCTGGAGGAGCCCAGAATAAGTTCCTGTTGAGCATTGGGCTCCCAGGGACGCCCCCTCACCACCCCCAGAGACTGGGAGCTTGCTGGCTACACACTCCTGCCTCCACCTGGCTCTGGGGGGTCCAGTGCACGGAAGGCAGGAGGGGCAGCAGCACATTTGGTGTCCGGTGGACTTGACGTTTTGAATTTTGGCTGTAGCAACTTACTCACTGTGTGAACTTGAGAGGAGTCGCTTACCCTATTTGAGCCTGTTTCCTTACCTTCAACACGAGCTTAATAAATGGTAACTGTTACGTTGTCCTGTCTGATATTTTTGGCTTAGTCTTTCCTTAGATTTACATTCCAGTTTGGGTGTCTAGTCTAGTTTACACCAGGTTGTCGTGCTTCCGGATTTCACTCGTGGAGTACATATCCTAGCCTAGTACCCAAATGATGTCCCTTATTCTTTTCCAGTAGCCCTCCACTCAGTGTTATTTCTTGTCACCTAAGTTGTACCCTCACACATATCATGGTCAGGCAGGACAGAACAAGCCCTTAAATGAGGGATAGGCATTTCCAAATAAAACATAAGGAATATATAATCCATGATTTCTTCACTAATCAAATCCAAGTATTCAGATCAAGCGAAAGACTTAATTCAATTTAATTCTTAAATGTAACTATGGTTGCCTAGTATAAGCCCAAAATGACAGCTACCCCCCTCCAAACTTCTGAAAAAAATGATATATTTTAATATTTTATCTATCATTCAGAAAAGCAAATATTTAATCACTTTCCCAAATCACTGAATGTTCATCTTAGCTGCTTCTTCATTTCTTTGTGCTGGTTTCTTTGGCCCTTTGTGGAAGCTGGGGGGAAAGCGCCCTGTAATGGGATATTGCTCACAGGTCTGAAATTGTTCCTTCTCATGGGATCATAGGAGAATAGCAGATTATAATTAATGTTCTTAAACAAGATGGACTAAATCCACTGAATATTTTTCTAAAAGACAGACTGTTTACACTGAGATAAAGTGAGCAGATCTGCTAATTCCTTGGCTGATGACCTTTTGGTTTAGGAAACCCACATACTTGCTGTGACAAAGTATTAAGGAGAAATCTTCACTTTTGTTCAGCAAATAAAACCAAAGGCAATTACAATTGGATTTCACTGTGGACCCACAAGTTCTGCCTAAGGGAGAATAATGCAAAAGATCAGAGCATCCTACATTTCTAGAACCAGTCCATCCTGCAGACTGTGAGTTGTAAGGTGAGGGCTGTCCCTCTCTCACCAAAGGAGCAACATCAGCTCAGGGTCCTGGAAGCTGTCATTTTAGAGAAAGATTCCCATCTTAGAGAAAAGGTTGGCAAACAGATGAGGACTAGGGAAGCTGATAAGACCTTTAACTTATTTGTACTGACTATGTCTTAGTGTCCTGAAATGTCAATCTTATTGTCATAGGAAAGACACAAGCAGGGTCCTGCTCAGAGACCGAGACAGCCCAAAATGTTGTAGACCTTGAGAAATGCACATTCAACACAATGCACATCATGGTCCTCCTAAAATCCCAAGGACATGCCTTTTCATGTTTGACAGCAGACATTGTGTTTTTAAATTTGTATTCATTGAAGCACCTAAAACAGTTTCCTGCTACAGAGCAAGAATTCACATATTTATTTTTAAAAAGGTCTTTCTTTAGAATTCTACCCAGAATATATTCAAGAAGTGTTTTTGAAAACAAACACCCCTCATAGAATGCCAAGCAAATCAATATTTATGACAATTTCCTTCTGCCTTTCTCCACCCCACCCCCACCAACTCTTTGATCCTGGTGCACATACCTATTAGAAAACTTGCTTGCCACGATGGACAATCTTTTGAAACCTGGAGCTGAGAAATACTATCGTCAAAGACCTACTAACATCCCTCTAAAATTTCCCTCTCCATCAAGGTGAAAGAGCAATATATTTTTTGTCCAAAAATTTATTATGAGTTCATGGTAGTAACTGCTTGGTTTCCATTCTCAGCTGAACAATCCACATTTCTTCAGTAACTCTCTCTCTTGTGTTTAGTGAGATCACAACTAGGGTGAACTTGACTGCGCGGTGGACAGCAACACGCCACTGTCCTGCAATTCCATTTTCACCTGACGAGCTGCAGCAGGAAGTGGGACAGGCACCGGCCTCATCTTCCAGGACCCAGCTGCCTTCCTTTCCCTGCTCACTTCAATAAAGATTGAAAAGGTAGGCAGCCTGTCTTTAAACAGAGAAGTAGCTATTTTATTTATTTGTTTTTTTGGAAATAGTTATTCTAGATATTTTAAAAAGAAAAGAACCCACTTGGCCCTTGTATTTAACTATCAAAGTCAAGAGTAAGACAAATAACATTTGGAGTAATTGTTTTAAAGTCAGGAATTTAACTTCTATTTATTTCCCTTTCTACACACCCATGTCCTATTTCCATTTCCTGTTCTTTTGTATTTGAGATTGTAGACTCCAATGAATGAATTTTCAACCTTAAGTTTTAACTACAGGATTATTGTTGAGTTTTCATTTAAATTTTGAAGATTTTATGAAAACATTTAAAAAAATCTTTGCATAGTTGTAACTAGTTTTATTGTTCAACACTAACCAATTTGTGAGTATTTCCCCATTTTAGAGACCTTTATGATGATCAAACTCCCAGTGGAGTGGGGTACATCTCTGGGTTTTGTTTTATTTCTTTAATGTATAAGAGGGGTATGGATATTATAATTTTTGGAGCTTTTGCATATGTAAGAGTGTTTTTAGTTACTATCACACATGAATGACATCTTGGCTTAATTTGGGATCCTGTGTCCCAAACTTTGAATCTCAGACATCTATAGCCGTTATTCTGTTCCCTACTGGAATTTAGTATTCAAGAAAACATCCTACTCTTTATAGTTGTGTTAAAAATATTTTGTTAATTTCCCCTGGTATGCAACAGATTTTGGTGTTTCCTGCCTACCAAAATATTCTTCTGTTATATCTTTGAGTATAGTTTCTCTTTTGTTATGCTTCCATTTTTAGAACATCTTTTATCAATATATTGGATCTCTTCTCTCTGTTCTTCAAATTTTATCAACCTACCATTTTTATCATTTCTCTCCCTTTTCTGGGAGAAATTTTCAGGCTTTTGTATCACTGATTTGCTTTGCTTGACATCAAGTCTGTTCTACACGGACTCCAACAAAGACTTTAATCCTGTCACTACAATTTTTAAAATTTCTTTAAAGTTTTTTGCTTATTTGTTTTCTGGGGGTTTTGTTTGTGTATTTTATATCATTCTGTTCTTACCTTACTCTCCACGGTTTTTTTCATTCTGCTATGAAGTGACCTCTAGCTGGGTCTCAGGATGACAGACATCCTGGCATAGATTGCCCACGGCCACACTCACTATCACTTGTGTATTGGTAAAAACCATCCTCTCAGCTGTGCACAGCACTAGTGCAATTTCTGGTGCCACGCAAACGTGTATCTGGCACTGAAATGGAACATGCTGCTCCTCTCAGCGTCTCTATTGTAGGAGAGGGAACGCATGCAGACTCCCATTGTTTCATCAGGTGCAGTCCATGAAAAACAGTCCTTCTCAGCCAGTACTATTTCCAGGGCCCTTCCTGCCACTGCTTCTGTGTAATCTGTTCCTGTTTCCTGCCTCTGCCTGAGCTGTGTAATCTGTTTCTGTTTCCTGCCTCTGCCTGAGCTGTGTCTGAAAGGCCCTCATCCTAGGATGCAAATACTGCCCTCCATTGCCTTCTACCCGTGGCCTTGTTATATGAGAGGCACTGTGTTGGATAAGGGCAGTTGAGAAATAAGGGACAAGGTCTCTGCTGTCTGAAAAGATGAGAGAGGGTGGCTGCTCGGTTTTCTAATTTCTGATATTTACTTTAAAACCAAGCAGGGAAGGTGAGTCAAAGCCTCATGGTCAGCGGTGTCATTCAAGTTCAGAGGGTGGACTGCATGCAGGCTACTGATAATACTTCATCCAAGTGTGATAGGGTTAAAGTTGATGGAAATACCTGTCTTTGTCTGGCATATGCATTTGATTCTTGTCCTTATTTTTTTAATGTAGAAAAGAAATTTATTCCATTATAAGCACTTACACAGTTAGTCATGGAGAGTAACAGGCCTGCTGGTGACACTGGTCACCCCAAAGAGACATGGTATTTTTTTTTAAAAAAGCAATTTTATCCAGGATTAATTTAATTTTAAAAACAAATACAAGACATTGTTTCACTGTGTTCTTAATTGGACTGTCTACCTGTGGTATAATTGTCAGGTAAAAACATACATCTTTACAACTTGATGGCCCCAAGTTGTTGTTTTTTAACCATTTCACAAAAAGACAGAATATGAAAACAGTTCAAGAAATGCACTAACAAGCAAAACTATATGGAGAAAGAAGATCACATGGTTCTAACCTAAGAACTGGGAGGAGACTGGTCTGCATAGCAAAGTGTGCGTCCTGAAAAGTTGGGTGTGAAGATTTTAGAGTAGGAATTTTTACGATGTGAGTCTTTGCAGTAATTACACGTCATGGGTCAGATACCTACCTCACTTGGCTCTATTCTTCACTTCTAGCCTTTACTTAAATGAGTCTGAAAAATGTGAGAATATAGTATAAAAAATAAAATAAACACACACAATATTCCCTTTTGGTGGCTACTTTAAATCTTGTTAGTAGAAAATTCCTGAAGTAACTTTAAATATGAGTCAGTGGCTCATATTTGACTGAATACTGAATCAAGCCCCCAGTTAATATTTAGAAAAGACCCTCAGTTGGGGCTAATAGCAGTTTTGAATAGCAGCCACCCCACAGAGGGATGGCTGACAAAGTCTGTGTCTCAAAGTCAGTGTTAAGTCAATATCAGGGTTGAGAGGAAACAAGGGGGAGTCTAACATCACAAGAAGTGCAGCCGTACCTAAGTCCCCTGTCCTTCTGGAACCACACTTCCTTCAGGTCCTTTGTCATTGCACACGTTCTTTGCCATCTATCACACTTGCATGATATTGTCTTTTGACACAGAACAGATCATCCAAGGTTCATTAGGATTCCTGGAGAAATTAGGTATCTGGACAGTGTGACTGCCATAAATGAACAATTCTGGTGGCTCATCTTCTGCATCTTCCGGGGATTGTTCCTTTCCACTTTTACTGAAATCTCAGACATACAGTCTGCCATTGGTACCCCTGGAAGCCAAAATAGTCTGATTCTGAGGGGACCACTGAACCTGGAATGTTTCATCCTTATGTGATTCAAAGGAATGCAACTTAAATTTCAGATTGATCAGATTCCCACAGTCTTACCAGCTAATTTTGTGGCAAGATTGAATTCACTGTCAGGATTGAAAGAAAGGCAGTTCACTTCAGCAGTGTGAGCATCAACTGAGCAGCTTGGTCTGGACATATTATTTGTCCCAGATCATAAGTTTCTGATCCTCAGTAACTGATCTACACAGAGACTCATGGAGTAGGTACCACAAAACATGTCCTACGGTCACATCCTGTGAAGATGGTCTTTGCAGCCACAACTTTTCCTTCCTCTGGAGCAGCACAGTGGTCCCTTGGGCAGATGGTGTGGTCCTCTGAAGCACTGGGTACATGCCCTCTGACATTTGGGTTCCAAGAAGACTCATAGCCTTCCTTGTAATGTCCATGGAGATGTGAATCTGGGTGGCACTGTCCAGAAGGATCTGGTTTAGAAGGACACTTTGTATTGTCAAAAACAAGATCATCACTGCATGGAGTCTCTCTTGCAATGATGCAAGGGCTCCGTGGCATACATTGTGCTCTGTTTACATCTCCTTTGTGGTTAGTCTTGATTTCTATTTCAATTTTTGCACCACAGAGCCCAAACCTCCAAATTCTCCATTCTCACTGTCAAGTGTGAAGCATCAGACTGAGCATCATTGTTAGGGAGCTGCACCCTGGCTCTCGCAAGGTGATTTTGTTCATCCGACGTGTGTGTCCCTGGGACAAGGTGATGAATGCTGGAATCTTTCCCTTCTGGTCTGGTTACATCTGGAAGCCACTCTGCAGTTAAGCTGGACCACTCCAGAGAATGAGTCATCACCAAACCATAAAGAAAAAGGGTGCTCTTTGTCCATATTTTGTACTTTTTGTTGATCACACATTATTCTGCATCACAAACGCTGCTTCATTGTTGGCCATGGCAGCCCAGTGAGCCAAGGGGATTCGGGCTCTAACATGATAGGAGGGGGGAGGCTGTCGGTCCTCACCCTTGTCCTTATTTTTAAGCTATTGTTAATCATGACCTTTCTTTATGTGTCTGCCTGTAATATATTTGCAAGTGGGAAGATAGCCTGTCATGATCTTAACTGAGAAGTCAGGGTCTTCTGAGTTCAGGGGTGATTAGCAAGCTAATGAATGTCATAGTCATTTTACCATTGACATGGAAACACCGAACAAATCCAAACAGAAGCAGTTACTGAGTGGAAAGAATGCCAGTGTCAGAAAACCGACAGTCAAGTTCCCTACCCCTTTGTTATGTGACCATATACAAGTCACTTAACCTTTTAGAATCTGTTTATTTTTTTCATAAAGCAAGCAATATGCTTGGTCTGAAGACCTCCCATGGGTGTAATGAGGACCAAATGAGTTAACACTTGTTAAAACTCCTTGGAGTCATTAACACTCTAGACCCAGTTATGTCCCTTGACCTTGGCAGCAACAGTAGAGCGTTGAAACAGCTGCGCTGAGTTAACTGCGCTACCAGGTCACAGAAGTGATTCATTCATTATTTATTTCTGATTTTTTAAGCCATTATGAATGTAGATTTTGGACATTAAAAGTCAATAGTGGTTGTGAGTGCTGTAGCTCTGTCATGAAAAGAAAACGGAAAAATAGACTTATTTTGCCAAGTTGTTAAATTTACAAGACTTTTTACAAGAATATTTACAGGCACATCCTGGAGTTCTACAAATAGAGGCTTTCTTTCATAATTTTTTCTTTTTTTATCCATAAGAACATGTGGATTTTCATACTCTAACCGTACTGCCTCTTAGCAGCATAGAGGAGGAACCAAAGGAGACCAAAGAGTCACAGTTCAGCTTTTGCTGTTGTTACTACATTTGAATAGAACAGTAGAGTAGGCAGTTAAAATTGGGAAGCATCGTGTAGAAAAGGAGGCAATGAAAAATTGATCTCTAATTGTCTTTAAAGCTAATTGAAGGCAGGGACTTCTAAAAAGAGTTACAATTTACAGGCTGATAAATGCCACAGAAGTCTTGCTATTAACTTGAAAATTAGCAAACATACCAGGAGAGACTAGTTTGGAATATGGCAATTCGAAGGGCATGGAAATAAGACCCATAAATTATGTATTTTCTTTTTAATTGGTGTACAGCAGGGGTCCCCGACCTCTCTGGCCAGGGATTGGTATCTGTCATGGTCTGTTGGAAACAGGGCCGTACAGCAGGAGGTGAGTGGCAGGTAAGCAAGGGAACAGGTCCCTGGTGCCAAAAAGGTTGGGGACTGCTGGTGTATAGGCTCTTTTCTAAATGAAGAGAGTAATAAGAACTTGTAGGCATTTTACCTTAGTTGCAGGTGCTGTGACATCAAATGGGCTGCCTTCATGGCAGAACAAACCACTTATTTTAAGAAGCAAGGTTCTTTGTTGGAATATGACAAAACCCTTTTTTTTCTTCAGCCCTAAGCTATTGAAAGACTATCTTTATTTTCTGTGCTAATATGACTTTCTCCTTCACTTGCAAATAACAAAACTGAGATGAGGAGAAATGGAAGAATATCATTTTTTAAAATCATTTTCCACTTGGTGTTTGCATGTCTTTTCTTCCTGACAAACTAAGTACATCTGGAGGAAAAGACCATGCCTTACCCATCACAGACTACCGCAGCCCTTGGTGGGGTCCCTCGGCGTTCACCATCATGGAGCTCCAGCCCTAATGCGTGTCGCTCATGCATGCCTGGAAGGAAATGGTTAACAGTAGGCCTGTGATCTTCCCTCTAGCCTCTGGGATTCCTCGAAACATCATCTTAGGAAATTTAGGTTCCAGGAGAATCCCCGTGGAGTTTTGGGGACAGTGTATGTTTCTCCTACTAGCAACGTGTGCCAGTACACACCAAGTATTACCAGGGAAGCCCACTCAAGCCTCAGGGTTCAGATTTTTTTCAGCTTTATTGAGGAATAATTAACAAATAAAACTGTAAGACATTTAAAGTGTACACTGTAATTATTTGATATATGTGTACATTGTGAAGGGGTTCCTCCCAGGTAGTTAGTTAATCAACACATCCATCACCCTATTTGTTTGTTTACTGAAAATATTTAAATTCTACTGTCTTAGAAATTTCAGTTATTCAGTTCAGTATTATAAAGAGAAGTTGGTAAGAGGGTACAAACTTTTAGCTCTAAGATGAATAAGGGCTAGGGATCTAATGTATAACATAGTTGGTGACTGTAGTTGATGACATTGTGTTGCATAATTGAAATTCGCTAAGGGTTTTAGAAAATTTTATCAGGGACCAACCATGTAGACATGGCTGACTATCCCTAACTGCCCTTAGTCCCAGATCCCTCCAGAGATCAAGCTGATACCGCATGGTCCAAGGCTCCCATCATAATTGAAATTGTTAGCATAGGCAACTCACAGGAGTCTCTGATCTCCAGTTAAACAAAGATACTCCTATTATGCATAACATTCCAAGAACTGAGAGCTTATTTCCCAGGAGCTGGGGACAAAGGGCAGGGTTAATTCTCTATTGCATATACACACTCTATCTGTTATTTACATACTCTTTACTACATCAAGACTATTTTCATCATATTCAAAATAAATAAGAATTGGTTGAAGTTGCTAAGTACCTCATTGTTGAGATTGTACATTTAGTACTTGCAGCTGCACTGGAGCCAGACCTAAGAGCTCAAGAGATCCCGGAGCTGATGGCTTCTCCAAGCTGAAGTGGCCCCTGGCTAGTCAGCATCTTCTCTTGTGACCACAGGCCAACAAAGGAGGAGAGTGTTGGAAACCATGACTAGTGGGAATAATAGGACCTCCCCTTCGATGTTGCCAGTCAGATCGCCAGTTTGTTTTTTGTTTTTTATCTCATATCCTTTATTCCAGCTAAGTACACTTGGTACTGGAGAAAGTGTACTGTATCTTGTGGATTTTATTTTGAATCCAAACCCAAGATGCCTGCTGATGGTTGAGCAGAGTGGATATTGGACCATATAATTAATATTTGTGATGTCTACAGTGTGATTGACTTCTTTAATTTTCTAGTTAATTGCTTTAGTTTCTACTAAACTTCATTAGCAGTAAATTTATTCTCTCTCTTTTGAGATCTTCTACACTATTATTCCCATCCTTGACCTGGTGAGTTTTGCAAGAAACCGAGAAGCAAACCCAGTCAGTACCTCTATGGTTCATGCTGACCCACCACAAATTGGGGGAGACTTAGGTCTAGGAGTCTTCCTTAGGAGATCTTGGGCCTTTATGCAAACTGGTTTGTAATAAGGAGAGAAGGGAGAATTGGGGTAAAATGATTTTTGGCAAGGATCCCAGGACCACTCGAAGGGGAAAGGACAGGCTTTTCCACACATGGTGAAGAAAAGGAGTGCAGCTGGGCCCTTACCTAACACCATACGCAAAAATCAGCTCTAAGTGGATCAAAGCCTTGTATGTAAAAGACAAAAGCAGAAGAAAACACAGAGTAAAGCTTCGTGACGGTGGGTTTGGCAGTGGTTTCTGGGATATGATACCAAAGGCACGGGCAACAAAGGAGAAAACAAGTGATGGAGACCTCATGAAAATTAAAAGTTTTGTTCATCAAAAGTAGTATGAACAGAGTCGAAAGGCCACCCACAGAATAGGAGAAAACATCTGCAAATCATTAATATGAGAAGAGATTAACATCCAGAATACATAGAGAACTCCTAAAACTCAACAACAACAAGAGAGGAAAAAAAACAATTTAAGCACAAGCAAAGGACTTAAATAGACATTTCTAAAAAGAGAATATACAAATCGCCAGTAAGCACATGAAAAGATGTTCAAATATCACTAATCATTCGGGAAATGCAAATCAAAACCACAGTGAGACACCACCCCACACTTGTTAGGGCGTATACTATTAAAAAACAACAAAAGCCAACAACAACAAACAGAAAATAACAAGTGGCCAGGACATAGATGAAATGCAATCCTTTTGTACGGTTGGTGGGAATGTAAAATGGCACAGCCGCTAGGAAGAACAGTATCCTCGCAGTTCCTCGAAAAGTTAAAAATAGAAATGCCACATGACTCAACAATTCCACTCCTGGGTACATACCCAAAAGAACTGAAAGCAGGGTCTTAAAAAGATTTTTGTACGCCAGTGTTTATGGAAGAAGTATTACAATAGCTAAAACATGGAAGCAACCTGAGTATCCATCAACAGATTAATAAGTAAAATGTATATTTACATATATATAAAGAATATAATTCAGACTTAAAAAGGAGGAAGATTCTGACATAGGCTGTAACATAGGTAAACCTTGAGGACATTTATGCTTTGTGAAGTGAGCTGGTCACAAAAAAATACTGCGTGATCTGCTTATATGAGCTACACAGAATAGTTAAAATCATGGAGACTGAAAGTAGAATGGTGTTTGCCAGGGATGGGTGAGGGGAGAGGTGCAGGTACAGTTTAATGGGTGCAGTTTTAGGATTACAACATGGAAAAAAGGTATGGAGATGAAAGATGGTGACAACTGCCCATCATAAATGTATTTAGTGCCACCAAACTGTACAGAAAACTGTACAGAAGATGGTAAATTTTATGTTATGTGCATTTTGCCACAATAGAAAAAAATGGGAAGAAACTCTACTATGATAAGTCAAGAGCCATACCACAAAAGAAAAGGAAAAAAATGTTATATTTTAATATCCATAATGGCACTTCCTTTCTGCTTTTTGTCAAGTGGCCCTGAATTTTCATTTTGCAATGGACATTGCAAATTATATAGCCATCTCTGCAATGAAAATTTCACTCAGGCATTTAAAAAGATATATTATCTGACTGGACCAGCTAAGATATAGATGAATTAGCTAACAGAATTCTTCAACAAGTGCAGAGAAATAGAAGCGATGCTACAAACATACAACGCAATTGAACTTGCCGGAGTCTTAAGCCTGAATCAGATAAGTATGAGGGGACCCGGACCGTCTTTCTAGCCAAGAACATATCTTAAACACTGCTCATTACAGTCATTTTAGGTTAACACAATCACATATTTTAGGCTAATTTAAAAACCCTCTGGTGTAGATTTTGAAAGCAGCATTTTGAAAGCAAAAACATCTGGAGAACGGATTTCTGATTAGGGCACTTTGAAAGTTAACCAACCAGCCCTAGACTGTAGATTGAAATCTGCTTGTATACACACGCATCCAACCATTTCAACTGAAATTTTGCTCTGATGATGTAAAACCCAGGCCAGTGCCTCTTGGGAGCTCTAGAACTCCTCCCTTCCAGCCAATCAGGGACCGATTCTCTTCCACTAGCTTTTAAGTATGTGTAAGTCTAACCCATCTTTAAAAGCAAATATGCTCCCATCTCTATCTTGACCTCTCCCTGCCACACACACTCACACACTCACACACACACACACACACACACACACACACCAGCTGCCTTGACTCCAAGGTATCCCATTGCCACCAAACCATTGATCCTCTCTGTTCCTTAGTTTCCTTCCCTATAAAATGAGGACACTGATATTTACTCTGAGAGAATTTTATATCCTTTCTCCCTTTTCCAGTGTAAATATTACTTCCCCTGGGAAGCCCTTCCTGGTTTAGTTGTTGTTCCTATTTCTCTTATAATGCTCTATCTCCTCTTTTCTATTACTCATTATGCTCCACATTCCTTTTCTTGTTTGTATACCTATCACATTGTATGCTTTGAGACCAGAAAATTCACATATATTACTCATAGCTGTCCCTCTAGTGCCAGGCAGAATGGCTGCCTAATAAGTATTACTTTAACATATTTTTTATTCATTTAGAAATATCTATATGGTTTGCAGTTGAATCTGCTGCTACATAAAGGCAAAGTTTCTTATTCAAGCTGCCAGTCATCTGTTTTTAAAGACGCAGTACTTTATGATAGCAATTCACCTCTCTAAATGTTAAGTGCTTATAAGGTTTAGACATGCCTTCTGGCTAACTTTGAAAAGGACATTTGCAATATTATATCTATATATCTTCTTCCTATCCATATTCTATCCTCTACCACCCCCTCTCAAAGAAATACATCAGTTTGTGTTCCCTGGACGTCTGTGATTAATAGCTATAGCCAGAGACTCCCTACAGGCTTGGTCATAGCAGCCAGAGTGTCACTCAAGCAAGACTGATGAAAGCAAGGCTGAATATCACTGTTGATTGAGTTTAATTGCCCCTGAAAAACTCTTCCAATGTTCCCTATGGAAAGATACAATTAGGAGAGTTTAAAGTTCCTAGCATTCTCAGAGTTTCAGTTTTTTCACCTTTGAAGTGTAGGTTATAACCTATGATAAATTTAAAATTCTGAACTATAACATCTTGAGATTGTCACCCTTTCTCTCAACAAGCATGAAAAACATATGAGAGAAAAATTATAAAAAAGTAAAACACCATGGAAAGCAACATGGAGATTCCTCAAAAAATTAAAAATGGAACTACCATGTGATTGAGCAATTCCACTTCTGGGTGTCTACCCAGATGAAATGAAAAACACTAACTCAAAAAGATATGCACCCTCATTTTCCTTGCAGCATGATTTATAGTAACCAAGATGGGGACAATCTAAGTGTCCATTGATGAATGAATGGGTAAAGAAAATATGATATATATTGTATATCATATAATATATACATATAATGAACACATATATATATATATATATATAAATATATAATGGAATATTATTCATCCAAAAAAAGCAGAAAATCTTGCTGTTTGTGACAGCATAAGTGGACCTTGAGGGTATGATCTTAGTAAACTAGGTCAGGCATAAAAAGACAAATACCACATGGTCTTTCACCCTGGCTGGTGTAGTTCAGTGGATTGAGTGTGGGCTGTGAACCAAAGGGTCGCCAGTTTGATTCCCAGTCAGGCACATGCCTGGGTTGTGGGCCAGATCCCCAGTGGGGGCCACGTGAGAGGCAACCACATGAGAGGCCACCACACATTGATGTTTTTCTCCCTTCCTTCCCCTCTCTCTAGAAATAAATAAATAAAAGTAAAAAATATATATACCATATGGTCTTTCATATATGGAATCTAAAAAAAAAACAACCGCATAGATACAGAGAACAGATTGGTGGTTGCCAGAGGCAGGGTGAAGGGTAGGGGTGGGCGGCTAGGCAAAATGGGTAAAGGAGGTCAAAAGGTATAAACATCTAGTTATAAAATAAAGAAGTGATGAGCATGTAATATATATAGCATGGTGACTATATTTAATAATACTGTATTGCATATTTGAAAGTTGCCTAAGAGAGTAGATCTTAAAAGTCTTCATCACAAGAAAAGGAGAATTTTTTCATGACTCTGTATGTCGATGGATGCTCCCTGAATTTACTGCAGTCATTTCACAGCATATACAACTGTCAAATCGCATTGTGTACCTGAGCCCGACATACTGTTATCTGTCTGCTATGCCTCAGAAAGTACATACAGTCAAAAGTATTGAAACAAATAAAATTATACCCGTGGACAAAAATGAAGTCATACAGTCTCATACAAAGTCATGGTATTTGGGTGACAGGAAACACAACATCTCAGACAACCCACTAAAAGTAGGATTCTTTTCACGGTGAAGAAAATGATGCAATAATGTAATCCTTTTGTACTGAGTTAGATCGAATAGGAAGTATGTTTATAGAGTTAATTAATCTAATCACAATTTCTCTATTGTAAGAATTATTTCACACTTTATGATGTGAAAGATGTGTTCCTTCAAATCTTTAATCAAGCTCCATAATTCATTTCAGCATTACAGTGTGGCATGTGTCATCAAAACACAGTGTGCCATAGATCACCCTACTGACAGAGCTTCATAAAGCACGGAGTGCAGGAAAGTAAATCACATTGTCTTCTATGCTGCATTGAAAGCAAACATGAGTACACACAGAAAGGAAATACAAAAGGAAAACCACGATTGGTGGATAAAACATAAAATGTCACTAAAGACTTTAACGAACATTTATGCACTTTGTGTGAAAAGAGAGTCCATGGCAAGTTTTTTTATATCTCCCTTTAAAGACTTAAAGGATTAATTCATGATTATTACACATTTCAGTTCTGTGACCATATTCAGCTGCCTTGGTTCTACAGTGAAGACGGTTAAAGGAGGCTGGTGCAGTGTAACAGAACTGCAGGCCACCTGGACACGGCTGCAAAACCAACCTTCCAGTTCTGAGCAAACCATTCCCTGGCTCAAAAATTTGGATGATTTTCCATGTGCTTAAAGAACAGTCTCAGTATGGAGTTGTTCTCTCTTACCTTACGCTCCAGCCAAACTTCGTTATTCCACTAACCTCCCCCGTCCTGTGCCTTTCCCACATTGCTCGCTCTGCCCACAACCTCTTTCCCATCTTTTCATATGCCACCTTTGTTACGGATCCTTCTCTCCATGCACAGTTCTCCCAAGCCCCTGCCTGTGGTGGTTACTTTCTGCCCTAAATTGTTGTTTGTTTCATACTGGCCTTAATTTCTTATAGAACCATAAGTGCTGTGAAAGTAGGATCCATAAGAGGCTAATTTTTGAATGCCCTAGAATGTACTCAATAGAATATTTGCTAACTAAAATTAAATTTTGTATCTCTGGGACTGAAAAGGGGAATCGATTCTCATTAGAGTAACTCCCTCTTTTCATGCTTACTTAAATCTGGTGCTCTTAAGAGGTGAGGGGTGAAACAAAGAGGGAAGCAGTCAAAAGCAGTGAGTTCCCTCTGGTTGTTTTTGTTTGTTTGTTTGTTTAGTTTTGTTTTTAAGAAAAAAATGGCCAGCTTTCTGCCTTTGACTCAGCGATTACTTCATTACTTATTCATACTTCAAATTTTTAACTGGTCACTAAACCTCATAAATAAGTGAGCTTAAGCAAAGCAAAATGTCAAATAATTGTCAGAAACAATAAGAAATTATTCCTTTAAGTGCAAAGAAAATATAAAGTGGAAATGGAGCAGATCCATTTATGTCCCCAACATGTGAACGTACAATTAAGACATAAGACTTGCAGAGTTGAACAAATGCTCACAATTCCTGTGGAAAAGCTCTATTTTCCTCAATGATGAAAAGTTATAAGAACATTTAAAAATGTCATGAATGTATAAAATTGAAGAAGACCTTGTATTTAGCTCAGACAGTAAAAATCATACCAAGATAAAATGAAACAGTAATTATATGGCTACACATTTTGGAGGGAGGTCACATTTTAGAGTTCAGAATAGACGTAAATCCCACACTCCCTAAACAGACAAATTCCAAAGCCATTTGTCAACGTGTTTCAGACACCAGCTACCATGAATTACTACACAGAAAAATCACACTTAGATTGGAAGCAAAGTGAGATTAACCTGTTAGATCATATCTTATTCTCAAGCACTCATCTCAAAGCAGGATTTGGTATGGCAAGAGTTCCCTCTCTTTCAATCTCCTGGGAGAAAATTTTCAGTTATTTTAAGCCAACTGAATAACAAAATCCCCAAAGTTGTACTGTCTAAGTCTCCCCAGAGCACCATGAAGTTTGAATGTAGAAGCATAGAAAGTGTTAGGGCTCTGTCTTCAAATTGATTGGTTATGAAATTGGGGGGCTCTCTGGCACACCAAATGCCCAAGGACACTGTTCAACTAATTTCAATAGGAGCAATTTCACTTGCTCTAAACTCTTAAGTTCATGCCCTACATAGTATATAATATCTTGGGATGAATTTTATGTAAATTTCACTCATGAAAGTGGTAATAGTATGTTCTCAATTTTCGAGCTCCGAGATTCAGATTTTACTCTCTCTTTGTATTTGGGATTCCCTGACATGATCAGTGTCGGTCCAACCAAACACAGCCTTTGACTCTGTCCTGCCTCATTCTCACATGTCACTTGTATTTTTTTGTTAATATTTTTGTTAACATACCCACTCTTGACATTAATCTCCCATTGCCTCTGAATGCACTTTAACTTGGCTCCCATGTGCAGCTGCTCAGATGGAGTTGCTCCCTCAAGGGTTGGTGATAATGGCCTAAATCCCAAACTCCCTTCTTAGCCATTCTCCTTGGCCCCTACGATACTTGGAATCGTCCGCCACCTTTTCTTTCTTGAAACGTTCTCCTTCTCTATGAATCTGATTATTCCTGTGTATCTTCCACGATTCTTCTTTATGAATCGGATTACTCTTTTTCATGTCACTAGACTTACTGCTCCCTAAATGTTGGCATTTCTCTGGGTTTATTCTTGGTCCTTTCCCTTTTATACCTTACATTCTTGGGTGATGCTGAAGACATATCGTAGCTAATAGTACTTAAAGCAGTAAAAACAGATTTTATTAAGGCACTGCAGCTCTGCACTGCCTAATGACATTTCAGTCAAAGTTGGACTGCATATATGATTGTGGTCCCATAAGATTACAAGGCAGCTGAAAAATTCCTATCACCTAATGACACCCTGGCCATCGTGATGTCGCAGCATGATGAATGCTACATGAGAGCATTCATCTTACGTGTTTGTGGTGATGCTGGTGCATGCAGAGGGTCTTCTCAATCACATTTGTAGTCATTCTGTTATGACCGCACTGCAAACACTCTACTTTGTAAGAGCATTTAAAAAAAAAAGCTTTTCAGTAATGGTGAAATAAAAACTACACAAAAATTGTAGATATCTAATTTATTGTAAAAATCATTTATTTTCAAGTTATATTTTGTAACTTGCATTTGTCTAGAATTTGACATTCTGCAAGTAACTTTGAAAGGAGTAAGAACACTTGGGCAGAAATAGACCCACATGAGTACAGTTAACTGATCTTTGACAAAGGAGCAAAGATCATACAATGAAATAAATATACTCTTTTTAACAAATGGTGCTGAACAACTAGACATCCACAGGCCAAAAATAAATAAGTAAGTAAGTAAATAAATAAATAAATAATCTTGACACAGAACTTACATCATAGAGCTGAAGATAAAATGCAAAATTACAAAATTCCTACAAGATGATACAGGAGAAAATCTCGATTACTTTGGGTTTGACCACATGGACACATCAGAGGCACAGTCCACAAGAAGAAACAATGGGTAAGTTGAACTTTGTTAAAATTAGAAGCTCTTCTTAGGAATGAGAGACAAGCCACAGACCAGAAGGAAGGATTTGCAAAAGACCTACCTGTAAAGGAATGCTATTCAAAATGTGCAAAAACTCTTAAAGCTCAACAATAATAAAATGAACAACCCAATTAAGGAATGAGCAAAAGACCTTAACAGACACCTCACCAAAGATACACAGATGGCAAATAAGCAAATGAAAAGATACTCCACATCATAGGTCATCAGGAAAATGCAAATTAAAACAAGAGACCCCTGCACTTACACTTACTAGAACACCCAAGATCCGAATGCTGTCAAGGATGTGGAGCAAGAGAAGCTCTCACTCGTTCTTGGTGGGAATGCAGGATGGCACAGTCAGCTTGGAAGGCAAATTCTCAGTTTCCTGCACAACCACACATGCTCTTACCATACGATCCACTAACCGTGCTCCTTGGTATTGACCCAAAGAAGTTGAGAACTTAGCATCACACAGAAATCTGCTTACAGATGTTTATAGAAGCTTTTCTCATAATTGATAATTCCCAAAACTTAGAGGCAGGCAAGATGTTCTTCAGTAGGTGAACGGCTAAATAAACTGTGCTGCACGTCCAATTAGAATATCATCTTGCACTAAAGGGAAATAACCTGTCAAGCTGTGAAAGGACATGGGGCACCTTAAATGAATATTAGCAAGTGAAAGAAACCAGTCTGAAAACACACCACCTACTGTGCGATTCCAACTATACAACATTCCGGAAAACACAAAATTATTAAGAGGGTAAAATGATCAGTGGTGGCCAGGGATTAGGTCACCATTACTTTCTTAACATCATCATAAAAATACCGTCCTTCACCCTGCATTTCCTTCCAGGTACCACCCTATTTACCTGTTAGCCCCTCACCATCAAACTTTTTGACTTTTTTTTTAAAGAAAAACATAAACTGTAGTTTGGTCATTCCCTCTGTAAAAAGCCTTTTATAACTAACCTTGATACATGTACATGGACCAAGAAAAACAAATACTTCAAGGACCACAGCATAAATTTCTAGTGTTCTCTTCTAATCCAGGCTCTGGAGTTGCAGCCTCAACTTGACTCCTCCTTCAGCCTTAGCTGAGCTGTAGCTCCTCTTGAGCTTTTAATAAATCATTCATGAAGCACGCTCTTCTGCCTTAGAAATCAGAGTTTACAAATCCTTGAATTGTACTTAATTCTACAATATTCTTCCTTTTCTCTAAATGCCACATTCTTTAATCATACAAGTTATTCTGGAACTTAAGAAAACACAATTATCTTGATGCCAGAGCAGCTCTTGCTAAATAAACCATTCTTAGCATAAAATCTATAAATCCAAATCCTGCTATTCTACCACATAGAATGAAATCCACTTATAAAGTCACCTTTTAAGTGCTTGCATGTACAGAGAAGATGATATCTCAAAATTACAGTTGGATATTTGGCTTTTATGGGAAAATTCAAGGAGGTCTAGAGACTCCTGGCAAGCATATTAAAATTTCTGAGAATTTTTCAAGAGCTGATTTCTTAAGAAAGTGTGAGATGAGTGGGTTGGCCCTAAACAGTGTCTGTTTTCTTTAACCCCTTCACCCCCTGAAACCAGCATTAATTAGGCAGGTTGGAGTAGCAAGTGTCCTGCAGCCCTTGCTATGGCACGTGCATGGTGGCCACTGTGCACCTGTACTTTCAAACTTCATCTGGAATTCCTTAAAATGACATTTCTAAATGTACTGCATCCAAGTTTCATGAAAAAGTTCAGGCATCTCTCCTTGTGACTCTGATGCAGAGTAGGGGAAACCACTTCCCTTACAATGGAGCCACCAAAGCTAGAGGGGGAGAAGGGTAAAGAAATGGATGCAGGTTTGTTGAGGACCTACTGCGAGCTGGGTCTTACGTGTGGCTTGCTCTGCTTCTCAGTTAGGATGTGGTTAGGCTTTAGGACTTGCGTTTTTCTGAATTCTTGAAGAAAGGTACAGAAACACCAGCATTGCAAATTCATGTAGTTTACTTTGTCCAGCTTTTTAAAGTTTATTTTTGAAATCAGTTTGGTTCTTGGATTGTTTTCAATACATTGGTTTCCCGGTGATGGTTTCCAATTATATTCAGAAATGAGGTTTCTGAGAGGATAGGATTTTATTAGTGAGTTCTTATGAGTGCATTGTTGTAGGGGAAGTTTAGAACTTTTTTACCTTATCAAATGGAAATTCGATACCAAATAATTAAGCATTGGGACATTAAGACAATATCTTGGGCCTGCATTCTGACTTTCTAAGCCTCAGTTTCCAATTCTGTTAAAAGAGGATGTCTTAATTTGAATTTTCCTGGAAGCTGACTTTGAAACAGAAATCTGAGTGCAAGTACTTTATTGGAAATGAAGAAAAAAAGAACAGTAGGAATGAGTGAAAGTGAGACAGCGAGGGGAAGGTAGCCCACAAAGCATGTGTTCTGAAGTTAACGTGTGAGCCTTGAAGCTGAGTTTCGCTGGAGAAAATTGGGGAGTCAGAGCAGTTACCCCACAGAGGTGGGAGGGGCAAGTTACCAACTCTGGTCAGTCTTTGGAAGAAGGATGCTTCAAGGGGAGTGAATTCACTACTGGCTGCTTCTCCCTTTAACCGACAACACCAGCTACCACTGCGGCCACAGCCAGAGAAAGCCGGGGGTACAGATTGAAGGAACGCATTTACTGCAGATCGGATGTTGAACGGTGTGCACTAAAACAGCAAGGGAAAGCGAGTACGGTGGGACGGCGACTGCCCTTATGTCATAGGGTTCTTGGGGAGATTGAATGAAGCAACGCACACCAAACACAGAACGTACTGCACACTCAACGCCTGTCCCTCAGCCTCAGACTGCTAATAAAGCTTCCTCTCCTTATTTTCTTGCCTATCTGTTGGTCACTTTTTTATGACTTAAGTATCAACCTTAGCTTAATTATTTTGTAATGATGCAATAAATGAATGATCATTTAAAATATATCCTTTAAGAATCAAACAGTAAAAGTATTTTCATAATTATAATCTCTTCCTGGTAGTATATTGAAGTAACGACATCGTCCAGAAAACTACTACATTTTCCCTGTTTTGTGTACTTTCCTACACCAGGCTATTTGAAAACATAAAAAATGTCGTGTTCTTGCTACCGTCATAGAGCAAAGTCAACATAGCAGCAAAGGAACAAGCTGTGTTCTGTTCTGTCTCATATATCAACAAAATTACCCCTTGAGTCCAAACATGCTGTGATTTCAGATAGATGGTGATATATTGGCCTACAGTATATAGCTGGATTCCCAGGTTACAGTTCAGTTTATGGCAAAATGTAGTTTGATTTGTAAGGAGAGGTAAAACGATAGGAAAGGTATTGATATGAAATACATAATAGCAAGATACTATTTTAACGGTTCATTTAAGGCTATCAAGAGCTTTGAAAGACATGATTTAGTCTCTCATTGTTTGACAAAGCTGTAAAAGCGGAGAATAACGCCTTTCTTCCAGTCCATTGATAAGGTCTGTAACTGCGTGAAGGCCAAGCTTGAGAGAGAGTGTGAATTTTATGGCATGACTATCTCCATTATTGGCAGGAGAATTGTAAATAGAAGTTCAAATCAGGAAAGAAGTTAATCTGGTCCATGCACAAGATAAGTGAGGGTCTTGACAGAGCTTTAATCTAAACAAAGTCTTCTATCATCATCTATTCCCTGGATCCAAGTAAGCAGTGGCAATGACTTTGAAAGCTTTCAGATCTGTTTCATCTTTCCCTAAGAAAAGCTTCCTACCACTCACTGGTAGAAATGGGATTAAATTTCTCTTGTCCTGGTGAGAAGTTCTACTTTTTCTGTTTCAACTCTCCTTGCCTCGTCAGTAAGCCTTTTCAAAAGAAAGTCGGTACGTGTATTGGACATGTTTGCCATGAGTGGCTATGAGGCACATTTTCAGGAACAAGGAAGAGCAGAGTATGTGGAATTAGGCCCTTTGGTTCCTATGAATCTTTCTGGGAAGTCAAATAAATGCACCAAAATGGGAGTAGACTAGTGTCTGTTCCCAACCATAGCCAAATCCATGTGATATTCTGGAAAAAATTTCAACCTGAAGGCAGCTAGCTCTTGGTATAAAATTTGGTTTAAAATGCTTAGATCTTTGTAAAGCTGATAGATGTAATATTTAGTGTCATTAATCCTGAATGGTATAAAGATGTTTAAGGAAGCCAGGAAAGTGTTTAGAGAATTATCTTTTGTGTTCTTGAGATGAGTATAGCCAAAGAAAAAGTGTTTTATTAACAAAGGTAACACATTCAAATCTGATAATGAGGAAAATACCTCTTGATTATATATCATTAAGCAGATGTTCCATAGAAGATGTTGTTTTGCCATTTAAAAGAGAGATAAATGTAAAGAAGTAAATATACAGTTTATTTTTATGAAAATAACTACCCACTAATATCAGATTTGAACATCTGAAGACAAATCCCCTGAGTGTTTACCTTAGCCTCTGGCTAATGTACCGTGTCCACCTGTTGTCATCCATGTTAAGTCTAGAGTCTCAGCATCTTTCTCCTCATCTCATTTGCTCCCACAATAAACACCTGAGCACTTCTCTGATGTATGATGTAACAGGGGGTACCAGGGGCTGTATGTTCAAGAGTATCAAGAAATGCTCTTTAATCTGTAGACTTTAAAATAAGAACGCCACATAATCAAATTGGCTTCACAGCAGCTACAGCTGTCATGGCCACACAAGCTTGATGGTGGCTTGGAGTGTCAGGGAGTGAGAAGGGGCTCCTGAGGCCAGGGATTACAATCCAAAGATTGTCAGCCCAAAGTTGGGTAAGTTAGATGAAAGTAGAGAAGTAGGGATAGATTTGAATATTATTTTTGTGCTATGTCAGTAGATCTGGGTGAGTAATTTTACATGTTTAATGAGAAAGAGAAGTCATTTTTGCTTCCTTTTCTCTAACATAACAGGAAATCTACATAACAGAGATTATTAAATTTCCTTTACAGAAACTCGGAGGAAAAACAGTAGAATGCCATGTTCCCATCCTAATGCTTCTTGAGTCATGCTGGGGATTAAGTAACATATTATTCATGAGATCAATATACAGCTCATAGAACATGTAAATAGAGGGCTCTCATTGTTATCCTTGTAGATTAATAGTATTTAGTGCTTTATGGTTTACCAAGTGCTAGTACATATTATCATCTGATGTCTCCTTTGACCCCGTAAATATGCCAACTTCTTTCCCACACAGCGTGTTTGTTCATGCTGTTTCTTTTAGTGGGAATGCCTCAGCTGCTCTCTTCCCATGGTTACTCGGCTTACCCTTAAAGTTGTGGCTTAACCATCCCTTTTTCAGGGACACTTTCAGTGCTCCTCCAGTCTCAGCTGTGTCCTTCTCTGTACCCTACCATAATGTGAGGGGGGACCCCCCAAAAAGCCAGAACCATCTTCTGGAGGGTGGGCCCCTTGTAGTACAGGCTTCCCCCCTGGTAGGTAAGTGTTCTAGGAACCCAGCTGTATCAGTGGACCAGTTGGTGGTGTTGTGAGAGGCTGCAATTGGCTTCAGTGAATTTTTCTGAGACTCTTTCAACACATTTGCCCATTTCTTGATGGGTGATTTATGAGCGCACCTGCCCAAACCATGTCTAGTGCTCAGTTTTTGACCAAAGATGGCGTGACCCCCATGCCCCACCCTCCCTATTCACCTGATCTCACCACCAGTGACTTTTTTGTTTGTTTGTTGCCCTGGATGAAAAGTCCGCAAAGGGAAATGTTTTGTGGATGTGGAAGAGAGGAAACAAAAAACGACAGAAGTGCTAAAAGGCATCAAAATCAGCAAGTTCAAAAACCGTTTTGAGCAGTGGAAAAATGTCTTGATAGATGTATTGCATCCAATGAGAGTACTTTGAAGGTGACTGAAGTTTAAACATATGAGAATGAAAACACGAATTTTTATAAATAAATTTTTGGAGTTCCCCCTCGTTTATAGAAAAGTACTTTTCCTTCAGAACACTTAACACTCCTTATAACTGTGTCTTTACATGTGCGATCCCATTGTTAATGGCCTTCTTCTCCATGCCGTCAGATGCACGAGGGGAAGGTTTTGTTCCTTTCGCATCTCCAGGCCTCACCGCGATGCCTGACTCAGTAAAAAGTAAATAAATATTCCTACTTTTTTAAGAGTTAAGACGATTTTTAAAGTTCCCTTTTGCACACGGAAGACACAGTGTGCGTCGTTCCCTGTGTTGGACTTGAGGTATTCTCAGGGTTGTGTTGGCATCATTGCTGTCAGCACCACACCGGTTTGTAATTACTCTGGGTTAACTAGAGCGTGAATCCCTTGGGAGAATTTATTCATGTTTATTCACATTTGCACTTCTTTTCTTCGTTGAGGGCATAAAATAGAGTAGGTACAAAATTTGCTGACTGAATGAGCCATTGAAACTTGTAAGGGTATTTTCCAATAGTTCAAGAGGATACGATGACTTGAACTAAGGTTGTAAATTGTATAAATTGAGGCCCCATGGAAACAGTGATTCTGTATAAAGTAGAAGCAACAAGGCTAGACACCTTATCGACTAATTATGTATGGCAAATGAGAGAATTAAAGAATGAAATTTCAAATGCAAGGACTGCCACTTTGGAAGGAAGATGTTACATTTTATTAGGACGAACCATGTGAAATTCTTGTTTTTGTAAGGCAAAAGGACTCAGTCAGTATTGCCAGTTTCACCTGGGTCTACAGATACGTGTGATTTTTACAATGCTGGGTTTGAGATATTGGTAGTATCTTTGCATTCATCCCATATTTAAATGGAAGCATCTCTGAGATTTTGGAAATACTTAGAATTCGGGCTCAATTTTTCAGTTTGGTAGTCATTTGAAATACAGTTATGGGAGTATAGGGAGGAAAAAGAAAAGAATCAAGAAAAATCTTGAAGAAAATATATACCGATGGACACTTAAACCATTTCTACATTTTTTCTGATTATGAATAATGCTCTACATTTATACTTATGTTTGAACAAAAGCCTTATTTTTTCAAGTGTCCTTTTTTATTTATAAAAATGTCAATAATACCAATATTTTAAGGTAACTCAAGCTAATTCAATTTCATGAATATGTATTTGCCTACTACCATGTCCAAGGTACTGGGGCTACAGCAGTATGTGACAGAGACATGGTGGCTGTCCATAATATGACATCTGTGACATGTGAGCCTCATGAAATGAGTCTTTATTAACTAGTTACAGTCAGAGTTATGTTAATTAGAGAGAAGAGAGGGGTGAGTCGTAAAAATACACAGTCTTTGGCCTTTTAATTCCATTCATAGGAATTTTTTTAATGCAATAATAAGAAATCTGCAGGAAGATTTATGTATAGTATTGTTCAATGAGTTATGTTTGATAGTGGAAATTTGGAAGCAAATGTGCAAAAGAAAGTATGAACATTCAGTTGATGGACTACTATGAAGCTTTTAAAATTCATATTTCTGAAAAATATTGATAGGAGAAATGTTCATTATATAAAATTAAATGAAAAAAAGACCATAAATCTCTAAGCACTGAATGATCTTAATTTTTAAATACACAGGGGGGGAAAGACTAGAAGGAAATATGCTAAAATGAATTATTAGTGGTTCTTTCAGTGGTGTTGCGTTATGAACAATTTTAATTTTTTTCCAGTCTAGGTACTTTATCAATCATGTAAAATAAACATATATTATTTTTATAATTAGATAAAAGACATACCATATTGACTACATGCAATGACATATTATTATAGAAGAAAAAGGAGATATAATTTTTCTGCCCTTGAGGAGCTTGCACATAAAGTTCAAGAGATGAGTTATATATACATGGGACGTTTGTAATTAATACTAAGTACAACAGTGAAAAGAAAGAATTGAAAGGAACTTAATTTGTGTACCTGCTAGCTCGGCCCTGCACTAGGTACATTCACCAACATTAGCCCATTTCTCTGTGCCGACAGTCCTGTGGGGATTATCTTAGTGATGAGGAAACTGAAGCTCATTGAAATGACCTATCTTGCCCCCCTGTCATCCAGAGATATGACATGGTAATGCGAGGATTCAAGTGCAGGACTGAGTCATTCTTGTAAAAAATGATTGTTTCCCCCTTGCGTGCCCTTCCGTTAGGGAAGCACGAGCAGAGATGGTGGCCATAATCATTAACCTAAACATTCAGTGGAAGCCATGGAAACACACTCATTGTTCTTGAGACATTTTGGGATTGTCACCAACCATAAAAGCCGAAAAGTGCTTTTTAATCCTTTCAGGGACTAGTTCAGTGAGTATCTTACATGCCCATTGTGTTGTGAGTACAGAATGTTTGTGTTTCTGATAGCTGATTGCTTTAAAAGACGCAATATGAGTCTCTGTATAGTCATCAATTGCTTCTGCAAAAGGGGAGTTCTTAAACACCCCGGGTAAAGTGGTGATGGGCGATTGACGGCTGCAGGCGGATGGCCCTTCAGGCCGTTCTCCTTATCTACAAGTGATGTAAGTCGGCAAAAGTCAAAAAATGGGTGTCTTGATCAATCCAGCTTTCACCTGTGATGGATCTCTGCCTGAAAAGGTGTGGGCATCCTTCCTCTCCTTTGTCTATGTTACAGGGTCTTGAGCTGCATTTTCTCTGACACGAGAGAAGAATTTATTCAAGGTAATGGTTCTCATTTAGATAGGGCAGTTGGATCTATCACCACGCCCAGACAGCACAAGCAGACCTAATTCTCCCTCTCTATTAAACAAATAAAACATCACCCTGTGGTCTGCCAGGAGCTCAAGATTGATTAGTTTGTTCAGGCCCCCATTACAAGATACCTAGAATTTCTTCTGTTGTTTGATTCAGGATTTTAATCATACAAAAGGGTGTGGGAGAAGAAAAGAGGGAAAAAATGTGGGGTATGTTTTATTTAATACAAAAGACATTAAATATTTTATTTCACTTTAACTTTTATACATTAAAGTGTAAGTATGTGATCATTACTCTTATTATTTTAAGAAATATCCTTGCTTTACTTCTCCGTTAATGTGATGTTAAATGACTTGAGGAAATAGCAAGTTTCTTCACCATCAGAAAAACTGGAATCTCATTTGGAATTTTACCAATAGGTCTCGTACCCTGAAATGAAATAATTTATTTTCTTATGTTACAATATTATTAATACTGATTATTATTTGTGTATACCTGAACCTCTGAAAACCAAGTATTTTTTTTCCCCTCACTTTCTAAATGAGGATACTGGGACTCAAAGCATTTGAAAATGTTATTCTAGGTGCTAATTATTTGACTTAGAATTCTAACTGAATCTTTTTAAATTATAGATTCTATACATCATGCCCTTTTCCATATGCAATGCTCACTTTTATGTCAAATATACTTGTTGAAGCACATGAAAATATGTTCATTACTGGTTATTACAAAAATACCAGTTGTATTAAAACCACAATGACATACCATTAGGAGGGCTATTACAAAAAACAGACTGTGGAGAGCAGGACCAATAACATGGTGTTGGTCCGATCAAGTTTGCATCAAGTATGTAAAACAAAGTGGAGTCCCTCCTGCCAACCAAGATGGCCGCTAGTTAGCCGTGACACTTTGGTTCGAGAGGGAAGCTACTTAAGTCGGAGCAGACACGTCTGGCAAGGAGACACACCTCAGATGTCTGCACACGTGATGAGAATAGTTATAGTTATGTCTGCAGAGTGTGTCTGCAGAGTGGGATCACCCATAGATAGGCTCCTGGGCAAATTCCACACCTGCCATAATAGGTGCCAAGACACTTATCAAAAGACCCAGAAGGGTGGAGTACCTCGCTTTCAAGGTATAACTGAGGCAGGCTCCAGACCACTGCTGAGACAGCCGAGCTCCACACCCCAGAGGGCTGCTCCACGCCACGCTGATCTCCCTTGGCATCGGTCCCCGGAGGCTCTGCCCTGCTCCCCACCTGGCTCTGGAGATCCTTCCTTACAGGATGCTGACAGCTCCCTTGCCCACCATGCCATCTCCCTGACCTGCAGACTGAGACTCTGGGACTCAGGTTCATTATCCCCCATTGATTGCTCTGTGTGTGTGTTATATTTCTCTTAGATCGTCAGAGTGTGAGTAGGATATTAGTATATGTTGATGTTCTACTTCTAGTGAACCTGCATTCACTAAAAGCTGAGTGAACAGCATAGTCCCTGTGTGTGACTCTCGTCTATTCCTTGGTGCCAGGCTGCTCAACAGGCAGCTCCCCGAGCAGTTTCCCAGCTGACTTAGAGTAAAGACTATGTCACGAACATACACTCGTGACACAAACAAGTGACAAACGTTAGCAAAGAGGTGGAAACATTAGAACTCATATGCATTGCTGGTGGAATGTGAAATAGTGCCCCCACTGTGGAAAACAGTACGGCAGTTTCTCAAAAAGTTAAAC
This sequence comes from Macrotus californicus, assembly GCA_007922815.1. Classification (NCBI taxonomy): domain Eukaryota; kingdom Metazoa; phylum Chordata; class Mammalia; order Chiroptera; family Phyllostomidae; genus Macrotus; species Macrotus californicus. Next base: position 37,964 of record VMDR010007654.1, read on the forward strand.
ACAGAATCACCATGTAATCCCATAATCCCACTTCTGGGTGTGTACCCCAAAGAGTTGGACATGGGGCTCAAACAGGTACTTGTACACCAATGTTCATGGCAGCGCTACTCACAATAGCCAAAAGGTAGAAACAAACCAAGTGTCCGTGAAGACATAAATGGATAAATATAATGTGGTATATACATATAACGGAGTATTATGCAGCCTTCAACACCAATTAAATTGTGATACCTGCTATAACATGGGTGAACATTGGCAACATCATACCAAGTGAAAGAAAATGGACACAAAGTGATAACTTGTATGATTCCACTTATAGGAAGTACCTAGAAGAGATAACATTGATAGAGACAGGAAGTAGAATAGAAGTTACCAGGTGCTGTGGGGAGGAAAAATAGGAGTGTATTTAAGGTGTATAGCGTTCCTCTTCAGGGTAATAAGGAGTTATGGAAGTGAAGAGCGGTGATAGCTGCAAAATATTGTTAATGGCCTTAAAGCATTGAACCGCACATTTAGAAATGGTTCATCCCTGGCCGCTGTGGCCCAGTTGATTGGGCTTCCTTCCGTAAAGCGAAAGGTCACCGGCTTAGTTCCCAGTCAGGGCACTGCAGGTTCGCCCCTGGTTGGGCGCGTGCACCACGCAGCCGATCAATGTTTCTCTGCATGTCAAAGTTTCTCTCCCTCTCTTTCTCCCTCCCTTCCCCTCGCTCTAAAAATAAATACATCAAATCTATTAAAATATAAATAAATAAATAAATAAAAATGGTAAATTTCATGTTATGTATATATCACAATAGAAATTGTAATTATTGAAAAATGATAAAGTTGGGGTTTATAGAGCCAGCTCTCTGATACATATATAAGTGAGCTTCCATATTTGCATGACAATAAGGTGGTACATATTCAAAATGTCAGACCAGGTTGTGAGGGATGCTGATGACTGGATGGAATAGGAAGAGAATGTCTGGACAGAGAAAGATGAGATTAACACCTCAGTACAACTGAATGTCTGTAGTCACACACACTCTCCGAGGTTGAAAGATGGAGAATTCAATACAGCAGTAATAGGATCAGTTGAAGAAAGCTACATAAAGCTTCACTGAGGATGCAGAGCTGAGTCTATGCGAATGAGGGGGAAGCACTGGGCATGAGTGTGGATCTGAAGCCCCTGCTCAGACAGGGACTCTAGCGAAGGACTGAGCATGTCAGGTGGAGAGTCGATGATTGCTCTGTTTGCCAGTGGCTCTTGCACTTTGGCGCTGAGTTCTCACCCTTAAGTAATCCTGTTATTATCATTCATTGTCGATCTCTCCTCTCTGAAATGCTACATGATACTTTTCTTGATGATTGTGTAGTTTATCAACCACAGAAGGTTTTACATTAAATACAGACATTATGACGTATAGTAGCCCAGCCTCATTTATTCTTTGAGTTCAGGGTTTGGAATAAACTTTTTAACTACTGCGGCAGTTTTACATATTTGGTATTGAAAGCATTTATAATGTTTAATAGAGTTCTTTAAGTGAAAGAATCTGAATTTAAATTTAAGTGTGTATTAGACTCTGGAATTGCACTTTTAAACTAAAACAATATCCAAGAATTTGACTAAATTTGCAAAAACTAGAGATGCGTTATTTAGAA
>VMDR010007655.1:0-39599 GCA_007922815.1 Macrotus californicus
GGTGGTTTGTATTTCTTAACTTGTGAAACATTTAAATGATATAGAAGAAAACCAAAATTGAAATAGTTGACACCTATATTCCCATTACCACAGTTAAACAGTTGTTAACATTTTGCTTTATGAATTTCAGTTTTGTGTGTTTGTTCTAGAAACAAGGCATTATAGGTACATCTAAATACCACCTGGGTATGGCACCCTCCCCCTAGAGATCACCACTTGTGAAGTTGGCACGCGTGGTCTGGGTTCTGTGTCGTATGAATGTTTGCAGTGTTTACAGTGATCTGAGCCATTTCAGTCGTGGTATCCATTTGTAATTTTTAATATTGTCTTAGATTCATCAATATTGGTAAATGTAGATCTCGTTTATACGTTTTAGCTCTGTATAGTATTTGATGATAGGAATTAGGAGTACTTACTTTCCTGTCCTCCTACTGATGAACAGAGGGCATGGCCTCCTTCGTTATACCATGGAGAGGGCTGCTACGGGAGGGCCGGCCCTTCTAGGATGGACATTTGGAAGTGAAATTGCAGGGTGGGGTACCCTTCCATTGAGTTGCATTTGTGATATTTCTTACCTTGAAGGCTGCAGTGTTTGAGATATTAATATAGCTATTCCAGCTTTTTTCAGTGGTCTCCAAGATGTATTCACTTTCATGTTCTTCATCAGTCAGCCCTTTTCTTTTACTTTTTGCTTGGCAAAAATTCGTTTAATCCTTTAGTTTGCTGGTTATGCATTCTCATCCTACTCCTTTCATAGTGACAGAAGTATTTATTTTTTCCCTCATTGACTACCATTTTAAACAGTATGTAAAAGGAGGGTAGAGCTATGTGTTTACATGTGAAACAGAAAAGCCCTTTCACTTACTTTATAACCATTTATTTTTATTTCTATAGATATCTCAGCAGTTGAATGAGTTGAATTCATCTCATCAAGAAGCTGTCATGAAGTGCTTAAAAAGTAGGAAAGAAGAAATTAAGCAGGCTTTGTTAGAAGAAATAGTTGATATCTCCTGTGCACAGCTACAGGATTTTGATTGGCAGTTAAAGGTGAGAATCTGTTTATGAGTATGTTTTTATTTCAGCTTTTGAATAGAAAGAAATATTTATTTTTTTTATAATATTATACACCTAAAATTTCTGTTATTTTCAGAATACAGTGTCCCATAAAGATATCAAAGTTAATTAAAATTGTATCTTTTGAATTAACTGGGCAGTCAGTATACCATAAATATTCAAACTGTGCATAATAACTTTATAATGATAAATTTAATTAACTGGGGCTGTAAGTCATAAGATGTGATAAAGAGTGGAGCCATATGTATGTATTTAACCTGTATTTTTGGCTAGAACTTTCTAGACTTCATAGTCTTCCCAAGATTGGTAAATATGATTCTACCTCCAGGGAAACATCTATAGTGTGTGTTTGGAAATAGCATTTAAAAACGTTTTTAAAGGAGAGTCTGGTTAGCGGGGTTCATAAAGAACAGGCTTTGTATCTGAGACCCATTGGATGTGTATGTACTTCCCAACCATAAAGCTGCTCTGGCTTTGGGCTTCTGTTGACTGGTGTCTTCCTTTCCTCACCTGTGTTTTCTCTTTATTCGCTCTTTCTCTTTCTCTTCTTCAGATGTGTGTTGGTTTGGCATGGGTTTAACTTCTTTATTTCTTTCACGTGTCCCTGTACTTTGACAGCAAACAGGAGCACTTTTTTTAATGTATTGTTCGTAAGCTCTGATGCATATTTAATATAGTCCTGTTTAGCATCTATTAATCATCGTTTTTCTCATTTTAAACAGCTTGCACTTTCCAGCGACAAGATTGCTACATTACAGATGCCACTTTTAAACCTTCATCTAGATGTGAAAGAAAATGGTGAAGTCAAACCATATTCCATTGAAATGAGTAAAGAAGAGCTGCAGAATCTAATAAATTCCTTGGAAGCAGCTAATAAGGTATTTCATTTTTTTATGTGGTTTAGAATGTGTAAGTTTTGACTGAAACCGTTATAGCTGTGTAAGAAAAACTCATAGTTCACTTCTAATATTTCTTTCCTTCCTGATATTTTATGTCAAGCACAGAAAATACTTTGTTATGTTCTACATCTTTAGATTTAGACATTAAATTAATTATAACTTGTAATTTTAATTACTTGTTTTGAGCATAATTTATCAAGTGTTAATTTTTGAAAGAATAATAGTGCTGTTCTGACAGCTAGATTTGTTTTGCTCCAGTGCACATTAATGGTAAAAATTAATTTTGCACCTTGAGGCTATGATTTTAGTTCATTATAAAGGGTTTTTCTGATTAAAAATAGTATGGTCTTGAAGAAAAGAGTGTCTTATTTAACTGGACAAATAATAGAAAATTGCTTTAACTACAGGAGACAAAATATACCTTGAAGTTATGACAAAATTAGGTTGAGATAAGATAGAACTAATGAATGACTAAAAACTTGACATTGACAAAGGAATGGCTAAATAACAGTAACCATGACTAGTGTTTAATTAGTAAGAAAAGTAATATTTAAACAGTAGAAACCACTGCTGTGAGGAAGAAGCAAAAACAGTTACCTCGGTTATGTATATTCCGTTCATTATTGCTCAGCATTTTTTCTAGTGATCGCGTCTCAGTGATCACCAGTCTCACCAGCCTCTTGCTGACCGATCTTCTTGGCTTTGACTCTTGTACACCCTGGTCTACTTTAGCTTCCCTCCAAACTCTGCCATTCTGGTGCCTTGGTGACTGGCCCACATGCCCAGTCACCAAACTGGAACTGGCTTGCCCTTGGGTGGGGCTCCACGTCTGCTGGGACGTGTGGTGGAGCCCGGTGTAAACGTGAAGTGGTTCGGGACCACGGATCCTAGCTGGCATGTGCCATAAGTTACCGAGCAGTGCACTCGTTATCAGTTCTCTGGACACTTCAGAGATTGCACAGCATTTCATTCAGCGGATATTGGCGTCATTCTGGTATGAACTGATTTTCCCCTTCCCCTTTTGTTTTTAAGGTCATCCTGCAGTTGAAATAACTGGAAATGGTGGCTATCAGCATTATCAGATTACGCTGCTGCAACGGATACCAGAATGAATACTGGGTGTTCAGAAAACCTGCAATATGCTGTATGCCAGGCTGAGAAAGCAGCCGTGTTGAGATGACAAAGATTAGAATTTATCAACTTTCCTAAAGAACAGGAAATTACATGGTCGACAGGAAATGCATAAAAAAATTAAAGATAAAAAGCTGTAATAGTTTATATTTTCATAGCGACTGTTCTGCTTTGCTTATTAAATATTTGAGAGATCTTTATAGGTATAGAGTTTTACTGAAAACAAAAATAGGCTGTAAAGTAATGTAAATATACAAAGCACAAATAAACTTGAATCTTGCGTAAAGAAGTATGTGAATATCAAGGATGTCTGTTATGGATATAAATGACTAATTTGGGATATTTTTAAAAAATAACTATAAAGGAATGTGTAAGCTGCATGTGTAACTCAGGAGATTCCATATCTTACTAGTATTTCAGAGGAAAGATTATAAAATATAAAAATTCTTAGAGAAAAGCTCTTCAGACATGAATAAGAAAAAATAAATCTGAACAATTTTGAGTTTATGAATTCTAGAAACAAATCTTATACTAAACCATAGGAACAATGCAGTAACACTGCTACTTTTTTATTTCTGGTCGGGAAGATAGGAGCTGAATTAAAGAATATATGTCATTGTATAATGTATATATTACTATTTAAATATCAGCTAAGATTCTATATATATCAATTTTTGTTATAAACTCTTAATATTGAATTTAACAGTTTTGGGTGTTTATTGGCAAACAGATCATTTTTAATTTCAGTCAAGTTTAGAGATAAGCATTCTGAACGAATAAAAAGTACACTTTTATTATATTGCTTTATTTCAAAAACTTTCTACATAACACAGTAATATGTAATTAATTGGTCCCTGCTCTTAGCAAGCTTTGTAGCTCATCAGAGCATCAGACCATTACATGAAGTGTCTAGAGCAGCTATTACTGCTCTCATAGTGGGGACGGGCTTAGGGAGGTGAGCACCTATCTGAGTGAGATCTCGATGGTTCTCTCACAATGTGTCTGCCCACCGATGCCAGCCCGTGGACTTTGGTGTAGGTCAAACAGATGAGGAGCTGGTGCTGGAATGTTCATCAATACACTGCTTTCTTCACTGGGAAGCTGTGGTTATGGAGAAAAGTATTGGCCGAACTAAATAGTGTGCTTCGGGAGGTGGTTGATTTCTCTTCTTGTGCAACTTCCTTATGTCGTTATGGACCAGTAACAGCACTCAGTAGTGCTGATATAGGGCCCTTCTGAGTTGCAACCCTCCATACAGTGCTTCCTCCGAGAAGGAAGAAGTCTTGTTCTTTCTCAGTCCACTTTCACGACATTGGCATATTTAAACACTTCATTGAAGTCTGACTGATGTACTATGAACTGCACATATTTAAAGTTTGCTATCTGATAAACTGATATACCCGTCTGTACACCCAGGGAAGCAATGCCTCAAGGTGGCGAGCATATCAGTCACTCCTGAAAGTGTCTTCTTCTTCCTTTGTAATCTCTCCTCCTGTGCCCACCCCCTCTGCCTCAGACAACCACTGATCTGCTTCCTGCCACCAAACATTCTGATTTGTTGACATTTTCAAGAGTTATTCAGTGGAATCATACAGTATGCACTTTTTTCTTTTTTGTGAGCTGGCTCCTTTCAGCATTATTCTGAGTTCATGTTGCACATAACAGTAGTTCAGTCCTTGTTAGTGAGCAGTTTTCTCTTGTAGAATTCTACCATGGTTTGTTTATCCACCTAGTAATGGATATTTTGGTTTTTAAATTTTTGGCGAGGACGGTACACTGAATGCTACATGCTTCTTGCATCTGTCTTTATATGGACATATGCTTTCCTATGAATAATACTGAGGAGCGAAATGGCTGGATCATATGGTAGGTTTATGTTTATCTTTTCAAGAAGCTACCACACTTTTCCAAAGTGAGTTTACCATTTTATGTTCCATACCACAGTCTGAGAGTTCCACCTCCACTTCCCTACCAGCACTTGGTACAGTCAGTCTTCATTTCCGCTGTTCTAATAGGTGTATGTATCGTGGTATCCCATTGTGGTTTTAATAGGGACTGATGATACTGAGCGTCTTTTCGGGTGCTTGCTTGCCATCTGTGTTATCTTTGGTGAAGTGTCTGTTTAGACCTGTTTCCTCTTTTTAAATAGGATTGTTTTCTTACTGAGTTTTGGACATTCTTTATATAGCCTGGATACAGTCATTATCATATATGTGTCCTGTATTTTTTTCCAATCTTTAGTTTGTCTTTTTCTGCAAATAGACTTTATTTTTTTAGAGCAGTTTCAGATTTATAAAAACATTGAGCGCCTCGTATAGAGATATCCCGTATACTACATGTGCAGTTTCCCAGATTATTAGTGTCTCATGTTAGTATAGTATATTTATTATAATTAATGACCTAATATCAATATATTATTTTATACTGAATTTCATAGTTCATTCAGACTTCCTAAGTTTTTACCAAAACCCCTTTTTCTGTTCCAGAATTCCATAGCATATTTAGCTGTCAGGTCTCCTTAAGCTTCCTTTGCTGTGATAATTCCCATGCTTTCCTTGTTTTTAATGACCTTGACAGTTTTGGGGAGTGTGGGTGAGATCTTTTGTAAGATGTTCCTCTATTGGAATATAATATTTTCCTCCTGCGTAGACTGGGGTTATGGGTTTTGGGGAGGAAGATCACAGAGGTAAAGTGCCAATTACATTGCATCATGCCAAGGGTACATACTATTAACAGGATTTATGATGATGTTGGCTTTAATCACTTGGCTGAGGTAGTGTTTGATAGGGTTTTTTTCACTGTGAAGTTACTCTTTTATTTCTTTTCTGTACTGTACTCTTTGGAAGGAAGTCACTCTGTGAAGCCTGTGCTGAAGGAATGGGAGTCCTGCTCCCCCCGCCCCCCTTGAAGCCAGAGTATCTACATAAATAAAAATCTGGAATTCTGCTCAGATTTGTCTCATCTCTCCTGGTTTTTAATTTATATAATCATTTATTTGTATAGTATGGACTCATGGGTGTTTATTTTATACTTTAGGTTATAATCCAGTAGTAATTTTGTTACCCAAAATTGTTTTACCTTGGGTCGTTGGGAGCTCTGAGTTGGTTTCTTTGTCCCTTTGACATGGTGCTGCCAGTGCGGAGTGGGTTTTATTTGTTTATTTTTATATTGTTTCCTTCAATTTTTGGCCACACAAGATCCTTCAGGCTCACTTCATTTATTTTCTGTCCAGTCCTAGAATCAGCCATCTCTCCAAGATACCCTGCTTCATTTTACTGAAGAATGGTATTAGATGCCAAGCTGGGTGTGCTCCTTGCTATTGGGACATTGTTTTCTTAAGGCCCTCTCAGCTGACAGAGTCAGAATTGTGTATGTGTAAACTACACATGTCTATAAAGACTTACTTATATGGCTATCTATTTATTAGACTACATGTGAGTTCATCCTGATGTCTCCAACTCTGATCCCTTGCTATGCGATCGATCATTCTAGTCTGCTCCCCTCCGGTACCTGTAGATTCAAGTTCCAGCAGTGAGAAACCTGACTCCCACCATCCACCGCTGATTCACCCAGTCATTCCATTCCAGTGCGTATGCAGCGGTATCTGAGTTGTCAATCTATACCCCGTGGGACCAACAGCTTCCTTTCTAGGAAGGACTCACATGTTTTTCCCTTTCCTTTCACTTTTGCAGACTGCACTCATTTTCGGTTACTTAGCTCAGCACCTTTTCCCTTCATTCCCTTCAGTCAGGTGGTTTCATATATTTGTAATACAGCTCATTTTTTTTTTACCGTAGTGTGTATTCCTTGCTGGGATCCCCTGACTTTTAAATGGTTTTTAAATTTGCACACATTAAGCTTCACTCTGTGTGGAACAGTGCTGAGTTTAACAAATGCCTAATGTCATGTATCCACTGCAGAATAGTTCAATACCCTGAAAGTCCCCTGTGCTTTACCTGTTCATCCCTTTACAGCTTCCTCTGAAGCCCAGACAACCAGCGATTTTTAAAAAATGTCTAGCTTTACCTTTTGCAGATGACATATAATTGGGATTCTACAGTATATAGTCTTTTGACTGGCTTCTTGCACTTAGCAATATGCATTTAAGTTTCTTCAATGTCTTTTCGTGGCCTGGTAACGCATTTCGTATTTTATGTCTGAATAATATTTCATCGTATAGATGTCCCACAGTTCTTTTACCCATTCACATATTGAAGGGCATCGGTGGTTTTCAGTTTATGTCAACTATGAATAAAGCTGCTGGGAACACTCACTGGCAGGTTTTTACGTGGACACACGTTTTCAGATTAACTGAGTAATCCTTAGGAGTGTGATTGCTGGGTCACATTGTGTAATAAGTGTAGCTTTGTAAGAAACAGCCAAACTTTGTTGAAGTCACTGTACCACTTTTCATTTCTTTTTTTTAATTGTGGCAAAAGAAAAACACCCCAGAACACCTAAGATGAACTCTACTCTCTTAATAAATCTTTTAGTATTCAGTGCAGTGTTCACTACGCACACTAGTGCACAGCAGATCTCTCGGGCTTTTCCATCTTGTGTCACTGAAAGTCTATGCTGTGAACAGAGCTCCTCAATTCCCATTCCCTGGCTCTGACAGTCCCATCCTGCTCTCTGCTCCGAGAGTTGTAAGTGGGACCCTGTGGTATTTTTCCAACTGTAACTAGCTTACTTCACTCACCGTGATGTCCTCAGGGGCCACTCATGGTTTACTGCAGCGGTTTTCATCCGGTGTGCTGCCAGAGTTTCTAAAGCATTCGATTCCTCACTAGTCAGGGGTACTTTTCGCTTGGATTATCAACTACAAAAAATGAAACAGCTGACACAATCATAGCCGTTCGGTGTGAATGAATCAAAATTATACCTATTTTTTGTCAGATCAGCAAAAACACTTTTTCATGTGCTGCAGAATTTTAGTAGTTTATGTGGGCCATGAGATGAAAGAGGCTGAAAGCCACTGATCTAACATGGTAGGATTTCCTTTGTTAGGGCTGAATAGTATGCCATTTTCTAGTACATACATTTTCTGTGCCCATCACTCCATCAATGGACAATTACGTTGTCTCCACTTCTTGGCTGTTGTGGCTAATGCTGTAACGATGAGCTCAGGAGTGCACATGTCTCTTCATGGTCCTGTTTTTAATTCTTTAGGATAAATATTTGGAAGTGGCACTGTTGGACTATATGGTAGTTCTCTTTTTACATATTTGGTAAACCTCTATACTGTTTTCCACAGTGACTACACCATTTTACACTCCAATCAACAGTGCATAAGGGTTCAGTTTCTCCGCACCCTTGGCTGATAGTAGTGACAACACAGAGGCAGACCTACTATATGTTGGCTTCTCCCCTGTGATCCTTACAGCAAACCCTCAGCATGCTGCAGATCATGTTTGTGCTTTTTCTAGTTTAATAGAACTGATGGCCATTTATTTCTCTCATTGTGTAACATGGTCTTTTAGAAACAGTAACCAGTGGAGGATGTCTCTAAAGCCCCTGGTAACTCTGCAGGCCAGAGATGACTGAGAAAGTGCAGATTCCCAGTTATTTCGCTGGATGGATGTTAGTCCTCCTTACACTGGAGTTCAGACTCTTACTGAAAAGTTATTGTATACTCACAACCAATTAATGGGTAAATAAGCTTCACACCTTTAATCTGTTAATTATTTTATTGTCAACGTATTTCTAAAGGGAGAAAATGAGTTTAGAGGTTGGAAGTTTTTAAATTATTATAGAAAGACTGACAAATAGGCCAATATAGGCTCATATTTACAGTGAAGATTTTAAAAGAAATGTGACATAATGCATCTTATAAATGGATGCTATTAAAGTCTGTTTTAGGCATCATTTTTGAATACAAGAGGACCTCATTTTTTCTAATATATAAACTCCAGATGTTGAAATGTTTGCAAGGTGTATTATTTTAAATTATATATATATTTTGAAGTCAAAGTGGTACAGCAATAAGCTCCTGGAAAAGTGCTGGTATTTTCCCCAATTGTTGAATAGTACTGCAGAGAATTTCTTCCAAAAAAAAAGGAATTTTTCTTTGTATTAAATTTACAATGAAAGCTCTCAAATGATAGATTGAGAATTTTAAACATTTTAGATTATTAAAAAATATGTCTGAACTCTCACATGTTTTTAAACATAGTACAAAGTAAGCTTTTTATATGTAGGCATTTTTAATAAAAAAGTTTTATTTGTGTTTTAGGAATAAACAAGCTAACAGAAATAGTACATATTTACAGCAATAACTACATTTTAGAAGCTGCACAACGGCTTGGTGGGTGTAGCTGATGGTTTTTGACATCAGCCTTCAAATGTGTTTCTTTCATTTGCTGCAACATTGAATCTTCTAGTGCAAAGGAAATTGAACAGCAACTTATTTTATAGCAAAGCCACATCATTAACACAACTATTGAGTGAAATACAGTCCTGTGACTGCTAGGGCATCTGTGAGTCCTGAAATTGAGGGCACAAGGATGTCTTGTGTCCGTACCTGATTGCATGTACGTTGATTTTATTTTACAAGAATACACGGTCACTCAATGAATGGTTAAGAGTAGAAAAAAAGGCCATGAAGGGTAAAAGGAATCAGAGGTTGCCAAACAGTTTCTTAATCGCGGATTCACTGCTTAGGGGAAAGTCTATTTCGTCTTTCATGTGTATAAATCACACTTTACAAGATTCATGGGTTTTGTCCACAGGTAGTTTCTGAGACAGCAAAGACATAACATCACATACTTGAGGCACATAAAGAAAAATTAACGAAACAGCTCGAATATTTTAATCAAACCCCTAACAGAAAGGGTACACTCAAGCACACTGTATGAAAGTCTGATTTCAAATGTAAAAAGCAGGCACAGAAAACCACAAGTTGCATTAGACAGAACAGCAGTTTCAATCAGAAAATGCAGCATATATTAATACAAAATAGAAACTTGAATTACAAAAGTAAGGAGTCCACCTTTCTTGACATTTGTTGGACATATCTCATTTTATTAAAATTTCTATGGTTTTCCAGAAATACTTATTCTTGCCATTTAACTTTATTTGGGGTTTGGTAGATATACAAAAGTATCTGCTTATATAAGAAAGCAAATGCTTATGTCAAAAAAAGCAAAAAGAACATTAAAATATTGTGATTTAGGTTTCTTGGCAACGAAAGGAGTTCTGCCTGCCGAAAAGTAAGGAGGGGAAATTGTTTACAAGAACTGGAATACCACTCCGTGTATGAATGAGCTAAGTCGTGTTCGGTAGGAGGGTGACTAGACAATTCAGCAAATTGACTAGTGGAGTTTCAAATACACAAGGAATAAAACAGTTGACATTTTCTAATGTATTTGGTGAGTTTAGCATAACGGATTTTGAGAGGCAACAGAAGTTATGAATTTCTTTCTGTATATACGTAGCACCTGCTTTTGAAAGCCCCAGCCATGTAGTACAGGGTGCTATGAATTAAAATAGCAGGAGATTGATTTGGAGAGCTTAGCTGATTTTTGGATTGGATCAAGTTACAGGTGAGGTGGTAGCCAAAGAGGTGTTCCATTGCTGGCAGGATAGTAGTCTTCCCATTCTCTCTGCTAATGAGCCCTGCCTTCCCAAACCTCCAGCATCGCTGTATAAAGATCTTTGCCCCAGATCTCCTTGGGTGAAGTTAAAGGAGTGAAATAACTATTTGGACATGATGGATAGCCCAGAGAATTTTTCAAGCAAGCCACCCTAACCCAGATGCATTTCTCTCAAAAACAGTTTTATTTGTATTTATACATAGAAAAGTTTCCAATGTACATTTTCATTAATGTTTTAAATGGCACGACAACACTGTTCACTTGGGCCATTAGGTTCAATCACAATGGCACAAAATGCTGCCTGGTGGTCAAAAATCAAAAGCTTTTTTAAAGATGTCGAAAACTTTTTGGTCCTTGTAAACATGTATATCATTTGGGATTTCCAGAAACTTCACGAAATCTAATGACTTTGTAATAATGTCACATGGTAGTTTTTATTGGGAGGGTTACTGGTTCTCTGTGTGTATCCAATCTCGAGCAGCATTCCTTCCTTAGTAGGGCAGTGGATGTTCTGAATGCGAAACGTTACCTGTTTGTATAATTTTGTTTTCCATGATGCTGCAGCGAGTTAGAATAGTCAAGGGGCCTCCTTAAACATGTCTAAGGGGCATTGTTGCAAATGAATTATTTCAAGCTTTATCCAGTGAGTATTTAAAAAAAGATGTAGGAAACAGATTAACATGAGTTGATTAGCTTAAAAAAAGTAGAAACACTGCAATTCAATGTATTTGAGAGGGATATCAAGTAGAAAAATATGTTATCTAGTAAAAGTTTGATGGCTGGTTGCCACTCTGAGGTAAGGCTTGCAAATGATATATTTCTTATGCTAATATGTAAATAACATAACAGGAGAACAGGAAAGTTAACAACTGAAAGGTGGTGGAGAGAAAAGGTATTTTTCTGTGAATCCATGTATGCAGTCTGGAGGGACAGTGATGAATGTTAAGAACTGCCCCTTCCTCTTAGATAGTTCTAAACCTTCTATTTATTTCTTGGCAGAAATAAAATTTGGTGTGCAGGGCTCTCTGGGAGTACTCTCTGAATTTTCAAGGTGTCCCAATTATGCAGTGTAGCCTCAGCTTTAAGCATAAACACCCACAAATCTAAATTTAAAAGGTGTGTAATAAGGCAAATTTAGGTAAATGGAGGATAAATGAAACTTTAAATAAAAATTTTCCTTTTTCCATCAAGGGAAAGCAGTAGTAATTAGCAGAGACAGTTCAATTCTGTCAGAACTGGTAGAATCTAGAATGATGGTATTAGGATTTTCTTGGTTTAGTGATAAGCAATGGGAAAAAAATTTCAGTGACCGCTTCGCGCAGACTGCAAGTGGGGTTCAATGAGACTTTGCATTTTTAAAATCCGGTAAGAGACTTGTAGGCCTAGGCTCTATGGAGCTAAAATAACATGGGGCGAGTGTGCAGGGAACACCTGCCTCACAAAGTACTATCCGTAATGCTGAAGTATCGCCCGTTAGAGAAATGTGTTTCTCTATGGCTACAATTACCAACGTGGGTAGTTTAATCAGCCTTTCCAGACCTACCATGTACAGAACAGCAGCTGCACTGGGCAATGCAAAAGAATGAGAAAGTGGGGCATTTACCCATAAGGACCTTATACTTTACTTAGGGAGGAAGAACATCTATTTGCAGGAGTGCTAGGAAATGCACAAACGAAATACCTATTATTATTGGATGAAGAGGTCGCAGGAACTGAGGGAGGGCTAGCAGGAGAGTGAACAGATGAGGGAAGGCTGCTCATGGTTAGCTTTTTGTTGGCCTGATTCATAATCCACCATGGGGAAGGGTATGGGAAGAGGAACATCTGGGCAATGGGAATAAAATGTCAAACTTCAAGCACAGCAACAAGAACATTTTGAGATGATGTGTGGTTATTGCAGTGGCAGGTAAGAAAAACCTGAGGATTAGCTTGCTGGATGGCTGAGTAAGGGGAACATGGAGAAATAAGGTGAGCGTGAATGGTGAAGAAGACTGAGGTCAGACTTCTTTCAGATTTCATAGAGAGCCAAGACATTTTTTTCTCCAAGGTGTTAATATTAATTTATTAATATTTCCCACATCCTCTAGGTATGGGGATTATGAGAGCCCATTATTAGCATGACTATATACTTTATTAAGTAAGTGGACAATTTTGAGAGTGAAAAGTGGCTCTATTGATAATTACATACCACGAGGACTGTCTTTCTGTTAGGAAAACTGGGTCTTATGGTCCCTTACAGTGATGTTACCCGAAAAGAACTGGGGCACACTCTGGGCTATTAGTTGCTGTGCTACCTATTCCTTCTACACTTTCCCTCAAGGGAAGACTGAAAGGCTTTAGTGTGGCAGCTGGGGGAAGGGTGGAGGAGAGGGATGAAAGAAGAAGACTGTCTCCTGGGCACACGCAGTAGCTGGCTGTTGGGAGTGCAAATTGTTCTTTACTCCTACTTTCCACTCATTTCTGAACTAACCAAAACCTGGATCATCAAGGCAAAAAGGACACAAGACTGTGATGGGGTGCAGGACTGGGGAGGAACATGGAAGGGTATTGCATTTCTGCTTGGGTGTTACTTAGAAGCTGGCTTTTCCAGTCATGAGGGGTATTTTTTGGCTTTTCCTGACGAAGTGACACCTTTGAGAGATCTACCAATAGAGGCCATACTGATTCATGTTATCTGAGATTCTCTAATGCTATTAAAGGGAAATAGTGTACTGTAGATCATTACTTAAGTCATAAAATAATTTTTTGCCACTTGCTTTCCAATTTAACTTCTTGTTCTGCATTCTTTTTAAAGGAATATAAAAAAAATAGTGAACTCGATTCACTTGACAATCTGATGGCTTACTCCCAAAGATGTGACACAAGAAACATCACTAAATGTCTGGGGCTGTGTTAGCAGAGGCCATGGTATCTCTCCATCTTTCTGGGGTTCTCTACCTAAGTAACAGAAAAACTCCATTTGAAATTTAGTTCTAGGAGGGCAACTTGGAACCCACCTGATGGTATGCCCAAAGTCACATAACTGGAGTGGTAGAGACAGTATAAAGGCCAGGTCATACACTCTGAATTCCAAGGATGTTGTCTCTCCTACTGTAACTTCCCTCTTCCCCACCAAGCAGCTCACTGATTGTTCATGTTTATAGTTCGGCTGCGCACTGCTTGGTATATGTTCAGAGAACTCTCTGTTCTCTAAGTATAGAAATGCTATGTAGAGGAAAAATGTTTACATATTTTATAGGGCCGATATAGACAGTTTACATTATGACCTGTTAATGTCTGCTAGAAAGTCAAGGGGGATTATGTAAGGTGATGCATAAAGGTGATAATCTACAGAAAGATACAGATAAGATGAAGTGACTGGTCAAGTTCCTAGAGGATAGTCTGTAATGAGTGGGGTGCTCAGTGAATGATAAGCCATTCTGGCGGGGGGGGGAATAACAATAGATTTTTAAATGGCATACAATTAAGGCTGAAGGAGAGTGTGAGTTTGATGACAAAAAATTGATACTGTGTGAATTCACCATATTGCAGCTATAATGTAAAGATATGGTATTATCAAACATTGGTGTAGATAATGTGAATTTTCCTAGGCTTGAGCTAATGATTTTTATTTCTATGTTAGTTTGAATTATGCTGGGAAAGAGAAGTTTTATGTAAACACATGTGCTCTCCAAATGAGGGATGGAAAAGCAGAAAAGAAAAGTAACCCAAGGCAGTTCAGAGGGGGCTACAAGCTACCTTTTAAAGACAATCGGAGTAGGAATTTGGGAACATTATTAAAATTTATTATTTTTTGCAGATTCAATTGAAGAAGTGCAGTATAAGTTCACAAAAGCTGAAGCTTTCAGCTATTCATGGACAAATAGCTTATGAGATTTGAAATGAGAAAGAAAAATAAATGAATCCATTTCATTGGATTAAGGCATGAGGCAGGATGGTTATGTGGTGCTGGAATGGATGAACACAAGAGAGGTAATCTATTTTACACAATCAACCCCACAAAATGCATATATATATATATCATATTTTAATAATTTTCACTTATAAAAATTCTCCTGGAGAGTGTCCCCTCTTCCCCATTTCTCTTCAAAAGGAAATTCAGGGAGAAGTAGGAGCCAGATAGCAATACAGCTTGCTCTTACTTGTTCTTTGGCTTCCTACTGGGGCTGTTTTAAGCTACTGAATCTCTGACCCTGTATACCTAAGGCAAATGCAAATATATAAAGTTATTTGGCCTGTCTTTTATTGATTTGTTTTCTAGTATCTGAAGAGGAAACGCAGGTAGAGTTGTTGAGTGGAATGGTTTTCTTCCCCAGCTCGGTCAGAAAGACGACACCTACTTTTCCCACATTTCGTTCCTACTGAAGCCTTTCTATGAGTGCTGGTTGCTCCAGGTTGTGAGGAATCTAGGGGCCAGTCAGGCATGGTTGTGAGGCCCTTGAGGTACCAAGGAGTTTTTGATTAGGGAAAACAAAACAAGTTAGATGTCTTGAGTTCAGAGAAGGAAGTTCTTGCTACTGGAGAACTAAAAACACACCACAAACTCTTTCCCTCACTTACCCTTCCAGAACTCAGTATTTTCTGGCTTGCAACTCTTCTATGAAAAAAGTATTCCCTTTCGAATGTCTGCTTTTGAGTTGCAACCTCTAACAATTAATTCTCTTTTGGTGTAGTTGATTTCAGTTAATTAGATAAGACAAGATGAAAATAAAAAAGCATAATGTATTTTGAACCTAGAAATTGATTAGGTTCAACAGAGCATTTTTCTCGTTCAGTGGATGGTGGATCCTGGTTGGCACATTTTAGGACTCAAATGTCTCACAGTGATGGCTCCCTGCACCCTTCTGGAGTTTAAAATGCTGGCACAGAAAGCCCTGTCTTGCCAAGTTCTTCCCTCTAAGAAAGACTTTGGGCACTCTCAGATATTACTAAGAAACAACCAATCTAAGTCCCTGCTTGCTTGAATATTATGAATTTCTGCGGACACTGTCACCCTCCCTGGGACTGCCAGGCTGCATGGAAACACATCTTATGGCATAATATCCCACCATTCTGATTTTTTTCAGGAATACCAGGACTTGATAAGAAATATATTTGAGAATATTTAATTATCAAATTCTCTTTTAACTAGCATATATATCAAACATATCTTGGGCCCCCAATTGAAAAACACTTGTTTTAATTCTCAGTATTTCTCTTTACCTTTAAAAAGAGTGACATGGGTACCTCTGGATCTTTCATAAATGAATCAGCCAGCTGGTGCCATCCGTGTCATTTGCTATCTCTTCCTTTTCTCCTTCCCATTACTTGGACATTTGACTGTTGACCCTGATCAAACCCATCCATCCACTTCTATTCTTATTAGAAGTTCTGGGAAACATTGTGGAAGGAAAAAAGTTAGAAACTAAAGCCATTGGTGCAAATGAAGCTTTGGATTACCTGTGGATTTTGATCATCTCTTCCATTTCTCACCCTCAGAAAAGCACAGATAATTTGGTATCCGAATATATAAATAGCCATGGATGACATAAAAACACATCCACTTTTCAGGACACATTTCCAAGAGCATCTCACTACCGTTTCTGTCTCTGCTGGTGCGCTGTTCCCGAGCCCCAGGGGCCTGCAGCCTCCTCGGCAGTTACTGTCCCTTTCAGTGGGGTTGGGGCATGAGGCAGCAGTCACAGACACCTGGCAGAGTTACACAGGTGTGCACAGAAAATGGCAGAGAGAGAGCAAGAGCTAAACAGATTCTGGGTTGGGCCCAAATCACTAGTCATTTCACTTCATGAATAAAAGCAAGTGCCTTAGAAGCTTACATTATTTACAATGCTCAGATATTTCAAATGTTCACCCAAAGCTGAGGACCACCACGCAACAGGGAACAGTTCAATGAAATATGTACAGAATTTACAAGGAAGTTTACATGATATTCTACATTCTGTCACCAAGTTTTCCTTTGTGTCTATTTGTTTGCTTTCAGAAACTGAGATAGTTTTGTATATCTGTCCTCCTCATCCCAGTAACTGCTGATTGGACCAACATGAACAAAATGCTCATTGGCACACACCCTTTTCTTCCTTCTGGGGTATATGATCACACTTAGTTTAGGAAAAAAATTGTGGCATATCACCCTTTGGTATGATACTATTCAAAATTGTCCATATAAGAAATCTTGGAGATCGTTTCCTTCTAGCATTATAAATATCTTTTTTTTTTTGCCATGGCAAATTTTTACTGAGCTCCTTTTTTTAAATGGGTATTTATAAAGTAGTCATTGATTTTAGAAGGAAAATCTATCTTGGATCTGTAAACCAAGCTTTATTCTCTGTACCACATGTTTCTCTTGGCACTTTCCAGACCCTTCATTGATTGTAATACACAATAAAGATGGTATGTATGAAAACACGTAACATTTAGTCAGCAGAATTACCAGCTGGTCTGCTGTTTCTATTTGGCAATATAGAGGATGGAGGCAATAGTCTTGGGTAATTCAAGCCAAAAAAAAAAAATGTCTTTACCTGGGTCTTTGCTTCACAAAGCTGATAAGTGTAATACACACATCACCCCACCCCTGATATTTTAAGCCAAAGAACATGAGTGGGAGAAATGAGTGTGTAGTCATCACTGTCGAGTGAAAGATGGGGTTTATGTTGGATCTCACAGGTTAAGTTTATGACACAGTATATGTCACAGTTTAAGAACTGTGAACTTGGCGTCCCTGGACATGCCTATAACGTAAAAGAGTCCATGCTGTTTTCAGCCTCTGCTGCCATTTCAGTGATGAAGGAGATTATGGCTATTTTCATGGCAGAAAGAAAATAACCAAATAGTTAAAGAGTAAACCTCTATTATGTCTTGATCTGAATCTTTCAGGAATAGGGGCTGGTTGGAGGGTACTTAAGGATGTCTAACAACTTTCATGTTTTATGTACATCATTTTGGACAAAACAAGGGAGAGAGGCAGAGAGGAAGGATGTTTTTCCATTCATTTTTCAGCCTGGAAGAAGAGTGGGTGGGACCCAAGGCGGGGAGAGTTTGCTTAGGAGACATTCAGAAGAAAGAAGTGGGGATAGAGGTCACTCACCAGAAATACGGCGGCTCTCAGTTTTTCTGGCTGCTGTCACCTCTGAAATCAGAGCTATCTAACAGGATTGCAGGATGGTGGTCGCGACCCCTGTACCGCCCAGGAGGGCACACAGTGACACCGTTTTGTGCCTGATGGAATACTCAGGCTTACGAATTTTACATTTTACAAAGGTTAAGATAGAGGAATTCCAAATGTTCTTTTTCTCCCTTAAAGATACATCTAAATTACAAGCACAAAATTCTTTAGACTTTTAAGGCAAGATAAAGATAATAAGAAAAATATGAGTTACCTCAATCGTTTCCAAGAAGAATGATCTAAACAGATAAATAAAGAAAAATTGTTTTGTTAAGGAACATAGAGTACAGATACTTCCTATCTGATGTAGCATTCCATCCTTAAAAGCTTTTAAAAGAGTTTTGACATCAGAATGATTCATTTCTGTTAAGCATTAGCCAAAAGTCTCCCTTTCTGTGTTTAAAATAGATGGCTGCACAGTGGTTCTTGTGTGGTCATTGGGAATACCAGTCGCTGGTATGGTCACTTTCCACCCTATTTGGGCATTTTACAATGGCAAAGTGTCTCACCCTGCCAAGAAACTAATCAGTTTCAAAATGGATCACTTCATCCCCAGAAGCTAAAGATTTCCTCAACCAGGGAACTGTGATTATGCAATCAAAACCTAAATGAAAACTTAGGTTTTTCTTATGAAATCATTTCTATTAATTTCTTATGAAATCATTGAGATAATTTTTCCAGTTAAAGCAGAGTTTTTATATTTTTACCAATATATATTATCTGTTAGCCTTAACCATTCATTTATTCTGGGATAATCTTTTCCTCTTGCTTTCTAAAAGAATATCTTATCACTTTCGATCTACTTGGGCTCATCAATAGGAACTCAGCCTTATCTTTCAATTAAAGCTACAATTTCTAGCAGCTGATGTTATTGTAAACATGGACCCTCATCACAGCCTTTGGGAGAAAGCCAGGTCACCCCTATTATTACCTCAACCCTTATTTCATATCCAAGGAGTAGGTCCCAGTTGCCTCCACAACTGGTTGGTCAACTTAGGGTTTCACTCAATCTTGCACATGAACATGTAGAATTCTTTAATGCTCAGGCTAAAACAAACACACAAACAAAGCAATGGGGCTTTAATGACGTAAAATGGGACGGACCTCACCTGCAGCTGCTTAGACATACTTAGAATTGTGTTTTGGGCTACTGAGAGATGGCCCTTCTCTGACGACTATGGCCAAAGTGATCTATGAACAGAGATAAGGCAGAGCAGTGATGATGGTGGTTAGTGAGCAAAGACAGGGTCTTTTCTTTAGGGGCTGGTGTGAATGTTTAAAGGCCCAGTGAGTTTGTCATAGTTGCTGTTATCTGTGGTTTTGCTCTTTTCAGATTTTCTTTAAAATAAAGATCTGGCCTCAGAGAAGCATGACACCGAAATGGGTGTATGTGCATTTCCTGAAACAATCACTTCATATTTTGGAATGCAGAGCTCAGAGAGCAGAGCCATAAGGTGCTAGCTGAGGCCCATCCAGCTAGCCCATCACCATTAGACACTGCTCTCTGGAAGGCTAAGAAATATATACTATTTGATTTAAGATTTGGCAGTTGAGGTAACTGCCCAGGCACCCTTTTCACAGCACATAAGTCTTGCCTTCCTCATGGAAAGGGCAATATTTTTCTCACGCAAAAATTGCTCATGATCCCCATCTTCGAAGCCCTCTTCTCCCATCCCCCTTCCTCTCACACTCTTTAGAGCAGGAACCAGGGAAATGTGAGGAAATGGTTTCATGGCATAGCGCCAAGTGATTCCAGGCTAATGAATGAGATTGGGGCTGCTCATTTGAAATAGTTCAAAGAAATGAAGTCATTAATCCCCACACTGTTATTCTCAAGAAGAAAAGAAAAATGTCCTCCATGGTTATTAGGTTGGATTCTAACGTTAATTTTAAATCCGCCTGGAATTCTGAGAAAGAAGTATTCTTCCAAATACCCCATTTGATGGAGAGGTGAAGCTGGCAGATTGGGTTTGCATAACCTCCACCAGCCCTTGCCAATCCCTCCCTACTCTTCCATGGAGCCGAGACCCCTTCTGCTTCCGAGATCTGGGGGGACTTGGGAGTGGAGGGGAGTCTTCCTTCCTCTTCTAGACTCCTTTTTGTTTTCTTTTCTTCCTGGAAATCTGTAACTTGTCAATGGCTTTTTTTTTTTTTTCCTTCTGAGATCCTGGAAATTGAGTTGTTTTTTTGGCAGTATGAGATTGTTACAGTTTACCAGGAAGCAGTTTGCACAGAGAGCTAAGTCCTCTTTTCGTTCTTAATTAAAATCGAAATTAATAAAATCCAGGGCAACCAGGAAGGACCGCTCAAGAGCCACCTATCTAACTTCTCTGTGTGTGTGTTTGTAAACATGGCAATTAATAGAGCTCTGAAAGAGCTGATAACCTGGACCACAGTAGACTGGAAAAAAAATACGTTTTTCTTTTTGAAGTAAACATGGTGCAGTAATAATAAAATTGATATGCAAGACCTAAAACCGATTAGATGGCTGAATCTCTTACCTCAAAAAGCACAGCAGTATCGCTGCTGGGGACCTGTGGGGTTCAAAATCAAGAGAAGAGGAAAGTAGTCATTTATGAACCGTTCGGACAGACCTTAGTGTACATAGTAAAGCCAATAAACGACGTTGAAGAGAGAAAAGGTGATGGGGAAAAACATTCGGGACCACTTGTCTATGGAGTTCACATCAGTCAAGTCGGGGATCTTGACTTTGAGCTGCGAGGCGCGCCTGCGGATGCGCCCCTTGCTGTGCGCGCCGTGCCGGTCGAGCGCGCGGCCGTAGGCTTCGCGGCTGCTCATGGGCTTGCGGTACTGGATGCTGGCGCTGTCGTAGGAGTACATGGTGGTCTTGGGGTCGCTCACGCCCGTGAGCACTTCCGAGCCGCTCGTCTCGTTCCTGATTTCCAGGGTGCTGAGGAGAATGTTGCCATGGGCGTCGACCTGTTGGAGAGAGGACACGCTCAGGCACAACTGGTTTTCATTAACCTGTATCTGATGACACCGCCTGGGGGCTCATTAAACACTGTCAACCAGACATCTTGCTCTGAGTGCCTCCTGGATCTGGAGACGGTCTATCACCTGTTTATCTATCTATCTATCTATCTATCTATCTATCTATCTATCTATCATCTATCTGTCATCTATCCATCCATCCGTAATCTAATCTACCATCTGTTTCCATCCATCCATCCATCCATCCATCCATCCATCCATCCATCCATCCATCCGTCTCCACCCACAAAACACTTGTATGTTTGTGTATGTGTGTAGACTATATACATATATATTTATATATTGTTTTTGTTAGTAACTAGCATTTATTGAATCCATATATGCACACATATATACAAATAACATGTTATGGTATTTTTCTTGTTACAATAGTGATACATGGAAACTTTTAAACTAGAGACAGGAAACAAAAAATAAAAAGTAAATATCCTATCTTACCTCAGTGTCCATTATTTTTAACATCTTGCCAACCTTCCACTCTTTACAGACACAAGTTCTTTGGTGTATTTTGTTTTACAACCTGCTTTTATCAATTAACAGTATAACCTCATCATCTTTCCATGTCAATAAATATTCCTCTGTGATATCATTTATTTATAGCTGATATGGATAAACCATAACTGAATCAATTTACTGTTATATGTCAGCTTGTTTTACTTTTGTAGTATTGTATAAACAAGCCTGCAAGGAACATCTCTGAGCTGAATCTTTGTGCGTATCCATAACTATTTCCTCAGGCTGAATTGTCGGAAGTGGGTTCTTGGGTCAAAACGATGCGCCTGGCTGTACTTTGACGTTGGTTTCTCCACCATTGTTCACTGTTGCTTCCTGCCATGTCAGCGATTCCTATTTGAGAGTGTCTGGTTCTTCTTTATGCTGTGCTGCCACACGCACTTTTGGAACTACAAGAAATGTGAACACATTTGGCCTACAATATGACTTTGTCTAACTTCAAGCTGATACTTTGTAAATTGATTGACCTGGAGGAGACCTGGTCCATTCATGCAAATGAGTTTGACATCCCTCCAAGGGTAACACAGGCAGCTGTGCCTGAATCTAGTGTCGTTAGCACAGTATCTAATATATAGTAAATGCTCCATAAAGGCTTTCGAATGAGACTATTCTCAGTAAACACTTATTGAAAGTCCAATGTATATAGGTAGGCAGGCAAAAACCAGGTTATGAAGAAAGAGAGAAAAGCAAGGAGGAGGTGAAGGTAAACAGGAGAGATGGAAAACAAAGGTACGGGGCTGGGACGTGATGCAGGTACATCACAGATGGGAACTAAGACTAATGGTGTCCACCCTTGTGCCTAACTTTATGGCAGACGCTTTGTGCATATTACTTATGTAATACTTGCAACATCAAACTGCCTCAGCTGACCCCCTTGGAAGTGCCAGACCTGAGGTTACAACCCATGTCTTGTCTCATTCAGAGCTCTGGTGCTTTTTACTGAGAAAGGGCTGCTTCATAGTCCTTGGCCTTCACTACATCTCACAGTGAATTCAGTGATGCAATCGATAGCTCTCAACTTTGAGGTAGTTGGAGAGCAATGGTGGCTGAATCTGTCCCCCCCTCTCTCTCCATTTTCATCTTTTGTTGTCTCCCTCTGTGAAGCATTTTGCTTTAGTCTAACTGAGCTACCCTTTATGCCTTCACTATGCCTTTCACTTCTGGCTTCCTTATTCAGCGAATTATAATTGACTTTTGTTGTTGTTAATAACTACTATTAGTTATTACTCCCACTGTGTAATTTATCTCCGCTATTTCTCATAACAACATTATGCAACATATGATATCTCCTAGTTCCTCAGATGGGGGAACGGAGGCTGAGAGAGCTGAGGCAAATTGCCTAAGGTTAAAAAAGAATAAGTGCCCAATTTGGGATCAAAACACAGCATATTCTTTGTCTCAAATATAATTTTCCCTCCTCTTTGCATGTTAATCAATATGTTTTCTTCAATGCTCAATTTAAATCCTACTTCCTCTGTGTAACTGCACTTTCCTGCTCAAGAACTCTCTCTCTCAAAAAAACACACTGATTGCATCCTGTTTTCCAGATACAGTGTGTGTCAAGGATGTGTCTATGTGTGTGTGAGTGTATACTATATATACACATATACTCAGTCTATGGTTGAAAAAGTCATGTATATGAAAGTTTAGGCTAAAGAGGGTAGTAGATTTGGAGTGACAGGAGCAAAGTACAGAATGTTTAAAAAGGGGCAACTATGTTAGATGATAAGGTGGTGTACATGACTTTGCTTAGTGCGGTGGTGTTCCAGTCAAGAGAATCATAAAACATGAATTTTGTCCTTCAGCTAATACTTCTTAGAGATGCAAGAGTAAGACATAATATTGAAAGTAAAGAGAATTTTTAACCCAATGATAAATAGTACAGTACTGACCATGATTTGGGGGTCATGAGAGTGATACATCCTCAGAGGTCAAGGAAGGCTGCATGAAGGAGGTGTGGTTTGTATTGGGTCTTAAAGGATGGGTCAAAGACAGAACAAGGAGTGGGCATTGAAAGCTGTTTCCTCATCCTGATTTTAATATAAACACAGTTTCCACATCTATAAATGAAAGGTTTTCACTAGGTAATCTTAAGGGTCTGTTTCCTATTTTTGACAGTCAGATTATGAAGAATATTCTAGGCAGAAGACATAGCATACTAAAAAAATAGTAGTAAAACTGAATCACTTGATCTGTACTGTATGCATCATTAAATTACATTATTGTGAAATTTCTCTAAGTAAGTAAGTCACTATAATTTAGAATCAGCCAGTGAAGTATACAGATGCTCCTCATTAAACAGAAGTTACGGCAAACAAAGTACATTTTATTAAGATATTTTGTTCTACCTTGGTGGAGACTCAGATGCACTTATAAATTGTATGCAATTTGTTGGTTGTGCAAATCCCCCAAATATTCTGTCATTGAGCTAGAAATCATAGCTTATAGTGGTGTGACATGCGAAATGATGAATCCATTTTTGTGACTACCCATTATGATATAGTTAAAACAACATTATTGTTAAGAAAATAGAAGAAGTGCCATAAAACAATTCTTGGTCCCCTCCAGTATGTCTCCTACACAATCTAGATTTCATACTAAAAGCTGTTGTTACAGACTCTATGTGTGTGTGTGTGTGTGTGAGAGAGAGAGAGGGGGGGGGCGGAGAGAGAGAGAGAGACGGTGTGCTCATAAATTACTTCTGAGGTGTGCTTTCACCTCCGTTGTTCATGCTCTTGGCTGCTGGCTAAGTGCTGTGTGGTAACCTCACCACTGCTGACAGCAGCAAGCTTTTGGTTGACTCTAACCCTGCTCTTTGGAAAAGCTTGATTTTCACTTTGCCTCAAACTTTAAAAACATCCAAGGCACCCTAATATCTATAGTTTTCCAAAAAGTAATATCTACAAAGAAAGTGGCCCTTGCTTTTTCGGAAGCAGCCAGGAGCCATCTTGGGCATTGCTTCACCATCTGCAAAGGTCAAGCGCTGTCTAGTTAATAAGAAAATGTCAGCATCTGACTTGGACACAATCCAGACACTGAGGATTTTAAAACCTTGAGGCAGGAGGAAGTGAGGCAAGTGAAAATGCCAACATACTGGATTTCTAGGGCACATAAACAGACGAGTAGATTTTCTAAAGCACACTGATGTTGAAATAACCATTCAGTGAGAAAGGCACTCTCTACTCCTCATGCTGCCACAGAGGAAGGCACTTTCCACTCCAGTCCCCAAGAGAGAAACGATGCTTCCAGCTTCTGCTGTCCTTCTCCTCTGTCGCTGCTGCCCACTCACCTCTCTGATGGGGACAGGCACACTGGGTGCTGTGTCTTCCAGGTTTTTCTCTCCCTGTGATCTGCTTACAGAGAAGGTACCACCTAGGTAAGGATGTTCATGTTGAACCTGCTGTGTTGGTGGGGAAGGCCTGCAGTTGCTAGGTGGTTCCGATGGTTGGGTTGGTAAGTCTGTTCAATATTGTGGGCGATGACTGTAATCTACCAACCTCACCCCTCACACCAACATCACTGATTCTTTTTTTTTTTTAGGTTTGAGTGTCACTGAACCTACATTTAGAGAAAATGGATACACTTTTTATTAATACTTCAAGAAGGTCAATAAATGAGCCCTCTCTCAAATAGATGATCAAAATGCAAGCTCTAGATGACTAACAAATGGGAGCAGAGAATGAAGCTTAAGATCTGCAGCCCCAAGGACTTGTAAGGCTTCACCCATACCCTAGGCCCTACTACACAGGCATATTTTCTGTGCTCTAAGAGGTAGTTTTAGGTGGATCATGGATAAACGTTTAAAATGTTATCATTCATTCATTCATTCAATAACTGTTTATTGAGTGCTTACTATGTGTTAGCACTCTTCCAGACACTGATGAAGAAATCAGCCTCTCTATAAGCAATAGGACATCATATCCTATATCTTGGAAATTCGAAGATCTTGACTAATCAACTCTCTGAAGCTGGTATCCCCCTGTACAAACCCTGTGACTTCTCTACCTTCTGTTTGGTTCTCAATGTTTTATTAGACAAATACTATGACCTCCTTCAAACTCAGGTTTTTAGTTCTCTTTGCAACAGACTTTAATAATTTTGTTCACTATGGCCATGAGCTCCATCTTCTCCTTGCCTGCTGAGCCTTTTTCTAATCTTCCCCTCTGAAGGTCATGATGCTTAACCTTGAGGCTTGCTAACCACAGGCAAATCTTGGAGGGGCTCACATATAAAGGAAAGTCTGGGATTTCACCCCATAGACCTGGATCGGGGGACGCTCTCCTTCCTTTCTACAGCGCAGTGATCATCAACGTCAACTTTGGCTCTTAAATTCTGAAGACACAAGGTCCTGGGAAGATGGTAGTGAACATAACAGACAAGTTTTTGAACTATTGGCGCTTCGATTGTTACGGAGAAAAACATTACCTCTATGGGAAACAGTGTGGAGGTTCCTAAACAATTAAAATACAGCCATGATACAATTCAGCAATTGCACTTCTGGGTATTTACCCGAAGGAAATGAAAACACTAACTCAAAAAGATATCTGCACCCCAACATGATTTACAATATCCAAGATATGTGAACAGCCTAAGTGTCCAAGCTTTGCAACCAGAGGAAATTCTGCCTCAAGGTTGTAAGCAGAAATTCCGCTCGAGTTTCCAGCATGCTTTACAGATTTCAGACTTGCCATTTTCCACAATCACAGGAGCCAATTCCTTAAAACAAATCTCCTTTTGTATGTATGTTTGTTCTGTTTCTTTTGGTTCTGTTTCTCTGGAGAACCCTGAGTGATAGAAAGGGTAGTGTAAAATTCATGAGGAGGGTTTTCAAATGACTAAAGCTTTATTGATTTGGTGGCTACATTTCTTCCCTCAACAGAAACTCTAAGAAACATACAATTCATTTTCTAGCTTGGGTGTATTCTTTATTCCACCTTCTCGTTATCTCTCTCTCACTCTCTTCTCTCTGTCCCCAATATCCCCCAAACAGTGCCTTGGGCTGTGAAAAATGTTGCCACTCACTGAACTTAATTGTTCTGGATATTTTCAATATATAAACATAGCAGAACTCATTTCAGTGTAATTGGAATAAAATATAATCTTGTTTTCAGTGGCAGTTTTAAAGCCTTGTTGAGAAATACCTCTGGGCTCAATCTACTTGCAAACAGAAAATTATTTCCTGCTTGCTAACGGATTCAATTAGATTCACATTCACGAAGTGAGTCTGAAAAACAGAGCAGGAAGGCAAGGGCAGGGATGCTGGCCACAGACTGTGCGGCCCTCCGGAAGCCTGCCATCCACAGGACAAAGCTGTCCAGGGCAGTGGCTGCCTTCACCTACAGAGAACAGAGCCACAGCTTCCAGTGGCCCGTCCCACGCCTACACTGTTCCGCAATCATGCTGTTGCCGTCAGTCATTTGTTATCACCAGGACTGCCAACCCTCAAACACTGGTTACTAGGGAGTCCCAGTATTTGAGAGGACTCCTCTTGAAATTAAATATAAAATGCATGATAACCAGCAAATCCATTTAATACTGAATAACGCAAGTAAGGGTCATTTTTCAGATTTGTCTTCAGTGAATCCCCTTAAAATATTCATCCAAAATCTCATCAGCAATGTTTTGTTCTTCAGATATAGGAAAGAATAGTTTTGGCTAGATTCCTTTCACTTAGTTGAAAGGGAGATTTTTAGACTTCGTAATGTCAGGGTGTGTGGGAATGTCTTGGGGTTTTAGAATGCTGAGTGTGGTTTCTCATCAGGTAGAATTTTCTGTTTTAGTGCCGGAGCTGGGGTACCTTAAACAATCAGCATAGCACTTCTATACTTTATTCCTCTTGACTGCGGCAGATTATGAACTAAAGGTGAAGAGGAATTATCAGTTAGCTTAGATTCTAATATAGGGATTTCAGGGGAAGGAAATAGCTGGGAAAAGCTACATTCAGGTCACTTCAAGTGTCAACACACAAATTGAAAACCATTTATTATGAACACACATATTGTTACACTAACTGTCCTAATAAAAACAAATGTCCTTCATTAGAAAACATTGTATATATATATATATATATATAATTTTGAAAGGTACCAACCAGTTCTAATTTTGGAAAGGCTTAAACATTTTTAAAAAATATAAGAGTATAATAGGAAAATAGTTCTCAATTACACATGAAGTCTAAGAGAACGCCTTTTGGTTTTATAATGAATTTATTACTTTGCTTATTATTTTAAAACATTTAAGTGCCTAATTTGTGCTAGGCTCGGTGACAGGCACTGCAACACCAAAGATGGAAGACACAGTATCTGCATTCAAGGCCACTGTGTTCCTCTCTGCAGTGTTTATTGTTACCTGGCATTAGATGTGTGTATGTGTGTGTGTGTGTGTGTGTGTGCACGCGCGCTTGCTCTTCACGGTCGGTCTGGTCCACTCAAATGGAATCTTTTGTTTTAGTGGTAGCTGACAATATCCCCGATGCAAAGAGAGTATTTGCATAGTGTGAACTCATCCAATGTTCATTAAATTGGGAAGAAAAGAGGGAAGCATTGGGGGTGGCGCAAAACTCGAGGAGGACCACCAACTCAGCCCGGGGAGTGAGGGAAGACATCAGCCAAGATGTGAATCTGGGTAAAAAGTCAAATAAGGGTTCCAAAGGGTGAAAACATGGCAATTCGGGAAAAACTATGTTTTAATTCTGGAGCCACGTGTGTGTTGATGCAGGGGAGAGGGAGGCATGATAGGCAGGAGAACAAAACAGAATGAGACTGTGGTGGGCTTTGTCCCCCACATTAAGGAGTCTGGATGTTTTTCTTTGGGCAAAGAGTCTGAGGTGGATTTTGATAAAAACCCACTGCTTTGACATACTTGACACAATTCCACCTTTGACATACTTGACACAATTCCACCTTCCTGATAACATCACCTTGACATTCCTTTGGTGTACGTGACTGAGGTGTGCTTCAGGGACCAGCATGTGACCCAGACCTGAGGCTTTAATGTTTTTTCATCTTCCTGGTCAGAGGGATTGATTTCTTCCTAAGAATATGACACAATCCTAGGACTTTTGGTTGTAACTATTTGGTAAAAGAAAGTACTTTTCTTCTGGGGTTGTAGAGCTTTGACACTCTAAACTCTGGAGTTGTGGGATGAGCAGGACAGAGTGTCTGCTGGAAATGAAGCCAATAGAAAGGGGAGCAGAATTATGAGATGAAGAGAGATGCTTGCCAACGACATTGTGTGAACATCTGGATATAACCACATGTGAAACTACAGCCGTGCTGGGCTCTTCCGTTATGCTGGCCAAAACATCTCTCTCTCTTTTTGTTTCTTAAGCCAGTTAAGTAAGTTTGATTCCTTTCTGGTTCACCAAAACAGTCCTAGTTGTTGGGGTACAGACAAAAATAAGCTTTGGACACCAGGGAGAAAATGACAAAGAGATGAAGAGATAGATGAGGTGTGTGTGTGTGTGTGTGTGTGAGAGAGAGAGAGAGAGAGAGAGAGAGAGAGAGAGAAAGGGGGGTTTATAGATTATTGGAAGAGAGAATTGAACTGCTACAGACTCTGGAAACTAGATAGGATTAAGCAAAAGCTGAAGAACAAAAAGTGAAACAGGCCAGATTTGATTTGGGCAGGGATTTAAGGGCCAAAGCAGATCATGTGCTGCCAAGACAAATTTCTCCAGAATCCCAGATGCTATGTCAGAATAGTTCAAGTTCCACCAAAGTCTGAGGGCCATGTCCTAGTGGCTGGAGGGCAGTGTAGGGATATGGGGTCCTGGGCCTAGGACCAAAAAGTGATATAGATATCCAACTATTCCAAGCTAGACTTCCAGAGAGAGCTGTGTATTTTCTTGATGCATGTTGCATCTTGGAGTTAGTCACAATAAAAAGTGGATTTACATTTATAAATTTGTGTAAAAGGATAGATGTCTAAAATGCAGATGACACACCACAGAGAATACAAATGGGAAAAAGGAGTCTAGATTACAGTATCCATATGTAATTTGAAGGGAAATATTTCTTAACTGTTGGGATTACAACTGTACATTTGGAATGAATCTTTGGCAGATTCCACCCATGTCCTTCGTGACTTGGAATGTTTTTGAATGAGTCTCTGGTCACAGACCATTCATGCAAAAAAACATGCATTTGACTGTAGGTGGATTTATTGGCAAATGGTCAGGCATTGTGGCTAGCAGACACAGCCATGTAAGTTCTGGGTTACTATAAAAGTGGTCCAGAAGCAGAAGTGGCTTCCTTACAGCCTAGTTTTATAGCCTAGTTGTATTGTGAAATGTGTCTTTCAAAACTCTAAATACCATCTCTAGTTTGAAATGATGCCCAAGGGGTCCATGAATCTACAGTCTTTATCACCTTGGAGGTTGAAACTCTCCTAATGTCTGGATTCAGCATCTGTACTCATAAAAAAAGGTGCTTCAGTGCAGCTGGTGGAAAAATAAATCACGACAAAGCAAGCATTTCTGAGGCTTCAGTACAGCCACCCCTTGACATGAATGCCCAGCCAAGGCTATCAAAAGTAGTGTGTAATAAATGATCGGCGCCACTCTATGCTCCAGGGAACCAAGGCAAATACTAGGGATCCCTCAGATGAAAATTCTCTGGGACCACAGCACATATATCATTTGAATTCAACTGTTTACAAGGATCTAAAGGGACAGAAAAGGACGATTCAACCAGGAAATAAAAGCAAAAACCCAATGTCATGTTCTAGTTTTTAAATTTAACTGGGGGGGTGGGTAGCATTTTAAAATACCATACTTGGTGGCATCATTAGCTTAACTAGTGGAGATGATACAATGAACAGATGAAGTAATACATTTGTATTATTATTGACACATTGTCTGAGCCCCTAGTTTTAGAAGAGGATGAGGACAATAGGATCTGGAAAACCTAGGTAGCTGCAGGGATGATTATGTTGCCTGAGATGGTAACACTGTATTATTTATTCCATATAAAGGTGAAGAAGTTTATGCAATCTTAGCCATAACAGTCCTTTGAAGAGTATATTTATCTGAAGTCACATGACACTGTGGTTCACAAAGAGTAGCAGAGGTTGATATGAAATACGTTCCAAGAAATGTTAAAAATCAAAGTGATAGAAACAGTAAGAAAGTCAGGGGCAGAAGCTAAAGTGAGCTATATTTCTTCTTCTTACTATTATGAATAAGGATTTTATAAAATGTATGTAACACTCAATATCTTGTGTGTTATCTAAGAACTCATCTAGAATGGAGGCCCCTCTACCATTTACTCATTCAACAGGAACTTATTTGGTATTTTCTCTGTTCTAGCCACTGAGGAAAGAACAATAAACATAATAGAGTGCCTACTCCTGGGAAGTCTGAACTCTGAGAGGTAGATATGAAAAAATAATTACAGAAATAAACATGTACTCATAGTTGTGGTGAGTCCCGTGGAAGAAGAGCACAAGATACCATGAAAACAGCAAGGGTACCAAATGTAAGCCAGCAGAGGGGTCAGTTAAGGTATCCCTTGAGGTAGTAGCATGCATGCTAAGAGTTGATACAATCGAAAACTTGAGAGAAAACCAATATTGTCTTCAATTTCACTAATCCTTTGCTGTATAAAATATGGTTCTAATCCATCTAATAATTTTTTGATTCTATGATTTCCATTAGTTCTTTTTTATACTTTCTGTGCTCCTGCCCTAAGACTCACTATCTCTTCAAGCATTTTAAAAATATTTTCCTTTGGTCTTTATTTTAACTTTTTTTTTTGGAATGACTGTAGATCCCTGAGAAGTTTCAAAGATTAGCAGAGAGGTTTCATGTTCTCTTCACCTGGTTTCTCCTATTAACTACATCTTCTTTAACTATTGTACAATGGCAAAACCAGAAAACTGACACTGGCATAGAGTGTGTACAGACCTGTTTAATTTTATTGATGTGTAGATTCATGTAACTGCCATTGCAATCAAGATCCAGAACTATTCCACCACGGCAAAGCTCGCCCTCACACCATCATCCCCTGAGGGTCAATCACACCTATGCCCCCCCCCCCCCCCCCCCCCCCCCCCCCCCCCCCCCCCCCCCCCCCCCCCCCCCCCCCCCCCCCCCCGCCCCCCGCTCCCTGCATCCCTGACTCCTGGCAGCCACCAATCTGTTCTCATCTCTAAAACTTGCTTTCAGGAATGTCATTTAGATAGAATCATGCAGTATGTACTCTTTTACGGTTGGCTTTTCACATTCAGCGTAATGCCCTTGAGAGCCAGCCAAGTTGTTGTGTGTATCAATAGTTCATTACTTTTTGCTGGACTAGTATTTCGTGGAATGGATGGATTACAGTTTGTGTAACCATTGACCAGTTAGAAGATATTTCAGTTGTTTCCTGTTGTGGGCTATTTCCTATGAACTTCTAAATGTATTCATTGTAGTTATTGTTATTACTGATTGTCCTTACCTTTTAAAGCAACATCTGAGACTTTTTGCAGGTTTGTTTTTGCTGACTAATTTTTTTCTTTCTCTTGACTATGGGCATATTTTCCTGTTTCTGCTCATGTTTAGTAAGCTATTATAGACTAGTATGTAGATGATGCATTATAGAGACTCTGGATTCTGTTATCGTCCCTCAGAAATGTTTTAACAGGAAGTTAAATTACTAACAGGTCATTTTGAATGTTTAGAGACTTGGTTTTTTGTTGTTAGGGTGAATCTATTTTCCCCCCTTAACCCAAGAAAAATCCCTTATTCTTGGACCTAGTTTTTACTCCTGAGGTGTGATGATTTTGGGGTTTTTATGAAAAACCTAATTTATTGGCCCTAAATGGCTGGATTCAAACTCCAAGCTCTGACTTCCACATCGTGGATAACAGCTAAAAATTCTGTTCATTGCTTTTTCAGTCTTCCAACTGTTTTTCTCTTCTGGACTTGTTGGCGTTTTACCTGTACATTTGCAGTTCAAGGATCAGCCAGGGATTCATCAGAAGCTTATACTCAGACTTTAATTTTCTCCTGTAGCTCACTTCTTTCTGAAAATTTCAGGAACTCTGGAAATACTAAACTCCATGCTCTGATTCATCAGACCAATAAAAATAAAAACTACAGTTTTTTTTTAAGTTCTCTTGTCCTACATTTCCCAGATTGAGGAGTGGCCTCAGGGAAAAAATTATGTAAACACAGATTTCATGAAGTATAGTTCCCTCCAAAGTTTGAAGGGCAACTTTCCTCTAGTTTTTGCCTGGATTTTAGTTACTCTTCCATGTCTATAAGCTGAGTTTAAAAATTCTTCTCAAGGTTAATGATTTTTAATCTATAGGAGGGTTAGTCAGCTACAAACTACTCTGTCATGTCTTAACATGTTTTGTTTTTGAATTTTGGCATAATTTTGTCTACTTATGCTTCTATGAAAAGCATTTGTGGACTTCCTAGTCTAGCTTTCCATGGATAAAAACACATTTTTTTCTTCTTATTTCATCTCTTGACAATTGAGAGATTTTTCTGTTTTCTCCTGTATTTTAAATTAAAAAAAATTACACAACAACTCTATTCTCCTGGAATACAAGTTTCCTAGTTTGAGATCCAATGAAATATTATTATGTTTAAGCCCAGTATTATGCAAACAGCCTGTTTATGGAATAAAGATCAGTTAGATGAGAACTTTCAAGTTATGCATTAGCCAGTCACTGAGTCCTCTTCAGAGCCATACATAGTATACATCAAGATGTGAAATAATAAATGAGGTTTTCTTCCTGCCTTTATTTTTCCCTTACCACCTCAGAAAATTTCTCACATGTCATTGTGGAGTCATGGCAAATGCCCAAAATGTTTGGTTAAAGTTTGTTTTATAATCTTTTTATTTTATTGGAGCAAATCGATTTTAGTTTGCTGGACCTTTGCATTGAATTATCTCTCTGTAGAACATTGCCTTTCCAGTAATTGAAAAGCCACTTTCTCCTTTCTACCTTCCCAACTGCACCTATCTTTTGCATGTCAACCTAGAACACATCTTCTGAATATTCCTACCAGTCGAACTATTGAATGCATCCCCTTATTTGTGCAGGGCCTGCCCCCTATGTATCAGCTAACACACACTCTAAGCAATGTGGAAGACCAGCTAATAGGGTTACAAGACAAATGAGATGAGGGTGACAACACAAAAGAGGTGGCCTTGAAGACGACGGCTAAAATACTTTGACAGCTATCAGGGTTGCAGTCAGACAGTGGGCAGCTTCTTCCTTTCAGATTCGGTTCTCAAAATAAATGCCAATCTCATTGTGTAATCCAGCCACCTCATATGAGTACTTCCCAGCAAGACGAGAGAGTTCTCAAGGGCAAGTATCATGCCTACTACTTCTCCATCAGCATCGAGCTTAGTGTTTCACAGTCGAGTAAAATTTATTTGAATGCTTTGCTTTGAATTTTGACCATGAGGTTGAGCCTGTATGTTTCCTTTGCTTATAATTTTCTAATTACCTGTCAGTGTTTGTCCAAATTTGAGATCCTGTTAAAGAGCATGAAGATACACCTAGAAGATTCATGATTTGGCTTCTGCCTGATTCTCCAGTCACATCTCATACTAGTCTGTTCTCTCTCTCACTTACTGTGCTCTTGCTACACTGGTGTTCTCCTTGTACTTCAAGACATTGAGCAAGTCCTGCCTCAGAGCCTAGATGGGACATGGCATGGCTGCTGCTTCTTGTCTCTTAGGTCTCATATCAAATGAAAATTCCTCACAGAGGTAGGTCTTCCTGATCACCTGATCCAGGTTCCCTGTTCCGTTGAACCTGAACCAAATCATTCTCATCCTTATTACTCTGTTTTACTTTCTTCCTAGAATGTACCTTTAACTGAAATTTATTTTCTTAACACTGGTTTGTGTGTATGGTGCCTGTCTTCCCGTGTTAGAACCTAAGCTCCCTGAGGGCAAGGAACTTCATCTCATTCACAGCAGTATGCCCAATGCTCAGAACAGTGGTTAAATGAATGAATATATGAGTTGTCATCTGTGTGCCATCTTGAAAATAATCTGTAGTGAATACAGTATTTTAATGTACATAATTTTAAACTAATTCCAGTGAAAATGGCATAGAAGTAGAGACTACAGAGATGTTTTAAAAGAATAAACAGAGCATTATAAAGGGAAAAATTCAATAAAAATAAATAAAAGAACAGAGCATTAATTTAATTTAATTCCATCCTGTGAGACCATAGGTCATAAGATCTGCCAATAAAAAGCAAAAGAATGACAATGTCTTGTACAATATATAATAATAGCTAATACTTACTGAGTACTTACTATATTCCAGGTATTGTTTCAAATGCTAAACTAAAAGAGGAACCTAATTTAATTCTTATAACAACTCTGTGATGTAGGCATACCATACCACTCTCCATTTATAGATAGTGATGTTGAGAACTGACATTAGACAAGGAGCTACATAGGTTGATTTGCCTGAAGTTATAAGGCCAGCAAATGGCAGAGCTGGGAATTGCATCCAAGCAGGCTGATTCCAGTCTGTGGTTGTAACCATTGTGCTGTATTGTCTCATTTCCACTTCAGAGTATGGAGTACAAGTTCATTCACTTTGGTTCTTTTTTATTTATCAAGCAGACCTGGAATTATTCTTTTGCATATCATTTTACAATGATGTAGTTTAGAATAATGAACTTGAGCTCTAATTTTAGGCCCAGGTATGTTATTAATCTATGTAAACTTCAACCTACCTTCTATCCTCAGTTCTCAAATATGTAAAATGAAGGATTGTTTGAGGTTTATTAAAAATAGACTACTATATATGTTTTTTTTGTTCTATTATGGGAGCCTTGAGCACCATGCTGCTGATATATTTCAGAAGAGCCTTGTTAGGAACATTTAATACGTTACCTGGACTTTATTCATCTCCAACTTGTTCTTCTCATTAGCGCTCTGGTTTTGCTTGCTGGCTCCCTTTTTCTGGGGGCCCTTCCCAAAGAAGATGTAATTCACAAAGGCATACTCCAGCAGAGCCAGGAACACAAACACAAAGCAACCCATCAGATAAATGTCAATTGCTTTGACATAGGGGATCTTTGGCAGGGTCTCCCTGAGGTGCGTGCTGATGGTTGTCATTGTCAGCACCGTGGTGATTCCTGTGAAACAGAAAGACACATCTTAGCTGAATGCACTTGTGAAGTTGCCCTTTTTAAGATTGAGAAGACAGATGTCATTCCCATAATGAGCCCCGGAATGATGGCAATAATACAAAGCCCCTGGCTAGGCAGAAAGGCAGTGTGCTGCACTGGTATTTTGAAAGACGAAGCTCCAGAACCCCCTACATAGCTCATGAACAAATCATAAAATGAAATGCATCATTAACGGAGAGTTAAAAATAATAAAAAAATAATGCACGAAGAAGAAAGACAGATAGATGGGAAGGCGTATCAAAATTCCACTATTTTTGATATGCCTACTGTCTGAGGCCAAATATCCCTCATTTTATTACGTGCTACATCGACGTTCTTCCTTCTTTTACCATCTCATCTCCCTTCTAAGTTGTCTTGTGATACGAATCCCCACAGCGGCCACTGCCATGCTGAAGGGTGGTGACCAGTTTGAGAAAGTCTACGTCATTCCATGAATCTGTAATACACCTGGGTCACAAGGTCGGTATTACATTTTAAAATAAATGAGAGTGAGACAACACTGAAAGAAGAAGCATATAATAAAGTTCATGATTTGCATTAAGCATTTGATTTGTGTGTTTTAAGATATAATAAAATGTTGTTGCTTTGGGTTTTCAAATAGTACCTCTAGTTTCTTGATCCCAGAACTTAGAATGAATTAGTTCCCTGGAGCCAAGAAAAACTTCCTAAATAATTCAGCGTGGATTTGTTAAAGAAGTTTACGGCTGTAAGTTCTTAAAATGAAGATTTTGCATTATCTACTTTGTTAAATATAGTTTTCTCAACCATATAATGCTTGTGTGGCTGCATAATAAATATTTGGTGTCGATGAAGTGATAATTGGAAAAAACAAGAAGTGGAAAAGAAGTTGGAATGTCATGTAGATAGTTTGTGCCATAATACTAATATTACACAATGTGTAGTGTTTTATAGTTTTAAACAGTTATGAATTATGTCGCTGTCACAACAGCTTGCTGAGTGTGATGGGGCAGGTCTGTCATTTCCATTTTATTGCTGAATAGAGAGAAACTCTGAGGTTAGTGATTTTGCTGTAGATCACCCAGCTAGGGGCAAAAAAGTGAGGAGCT
This sequence comes from Macrotus californicus, assembly GCA_007922815.1. Classification (NCBI taxonomy): domain Eukaryota; kingdom Metazoa; phylum Chordata; class Mammalia; order Chiroptera; family Phyllostomidae; genus Macrotus; species Macrotus californicus. Next base: position 36,609 of record VMDR010007655.1, read on the forward strand.
GTTAAACAACAGCTTTTAAAATAAAAGCAGAGAATGCTGAAAACGTGCAACCTGATGGCAGGCCTTAAAGACAGAACATGTGAAACGAATAATACAGGAAAAAACGAAAGCTTGCAAAGTGTATGGAAGGTAGACAATGAAAAGGAAAAAAAATAGCACTCATTTGCCTAGTCAGATAACTGCAGACGGATACCCTGATTTGACTATTTAACTTTCAGGGGGACAGATGAAGTAGGAAGTGCAGACAACCATACCAAGAGTCAAAATAGTTCAGGTCAGTGATGAATTCAGTTGTGCCGCACTGGTATGAAATGCGGTCATGAGTGGTCTTCTTCTTGAATAAAATTTTAAATTTCAACTAATATAATTCTAGCTAATGTCCTTAACAGAAACAAACAGTTCATTTACAAATCCACTGGTTGTATTTCTGCTTTTTCTCCTTGGTTTACATTTTTTATGCAAGATGGGTTACTTAGTGCATGTCTTTTGTACTTATAAAAGTGTGAAAATATCACTGCTTTTAAATTTCAAATTGCAGGCTAAGTCAGCATATTTATATGCTGGCATCTCTAATTAAAATATCAATAGCTTTGAGGATAGACATGTAAGGAGAACCATAATTTATGACCTTCACAGTTGTTATTCCCTGCAGTGGACTTCATCCAGTGAATTGTCCTTGACCACAGCATACACATAAGCATGTTCACATTCAAATAACGTGCAGATATATGCATAAGATATGATAAACTATTTGTTCACTTTTCCCAGTCTTGGAATGTTCAAAGGTTGATCAAGGACTGCCAGTACTTGACTTTGTGAGCCTTCTGCACTCAGCCATTAGAAATCAACTGTAGATGTGACATTTAATCTACGTTTGAGAGGGTATGCTGATCATCTAGCCCAGTTCAGTAATCTCCGAAGAGAAGAGGTGTGTATGTTAGCCAGAAATTATGCTGTTTTGTATTTGTGTGTGTGTGAGAATAAGCCCCAGAAAGGAATAACTGAAATGGCTGTAGGAGGAAATAATGAGGCAGATCCACCCATGCCCTGATTCATCAAACAGACCTTATACATTTGAACTTTCCAAGGAATCATTTAGTCTCAAATATAGCCTTCCAGTTCACAGCAGCTACTCAGCCATGACAAGATTAATTCCGAATTTTGTTCCCCCAGGAAGAAAACCATTTTTACTCTGTGCTGATCACAGATCATTAATATAGCTGATGAATTGTCTGTGCCTTCCTCGAGTGCGATGAGCTCCACTTAAGGGAGACTCAGATCAATATGATTTAATTTTAGTTAATGTTCGAGAGAGAGAATTTCCCAACTTTCAACACGGCCTTCTAATAGTCATGACATCTAGCTTTCTTCACATCCGTTTGATAATAATGCATTGTAAATGTCCTCCACTGTAAAAATCAGAGACTGAAGAGAAAATCATCACACAGTAAGTAAAAATTAATGTAATAAGGATTTTAAAATATACTCCAAGAAGCACTTTACATAATAGCAAATATTCCAAGGTTTTTTAAACATTTTGGTAAAATGTTAAAAAATATTATAATGTAAAACATTCACTCTGTATGTGCTTACACTTAAATGTTTTATTATCAAGCATTCTTTTTTCCACATTTTTTATTGCCGTTCAAGTACAGTTGTCTGTGTTTTCCTCCCACCACTCCCCGCAACCCCAGCCATCCTCACTTCCCACCCTTAATCCCACCCCCTCCTTTGACTTTGTCTATGTGTCCTCTTTACTAATCTTATTTCTTGGCTTGCTATGAGAGAAGACCATTGCTTATCATTCCAAACACTGGTTATTTGTTTAAAGCTAAATCCCACCAGCTCTCTGTAGTACTGGGAATGCATTACCTAGTGCGACTCTGGCTGCAGAAGCATCATAGTTGATCCAAAAAGACACCCACGACAGAATTGTAATCAGTGTGGAAGGCATGTAGGTCTGCAAAATGAAGTAACCAATGTTTCTCTTTAGACGAAAACTCAGTGACAGTCGTGGATATGACCCTGAGTTGAAAAAAATTAAAAAAAAAATGAGATTATCATTCGGTTGAAACCATCTTCTTTCTTTCACAGTGCTTCTGGCTTATTTTGGGGGAAACAGCCTCACCAGTTGTGAACTCCACCTTCTTGGATACCATCTTGTAGTCGACAATTGAAAATTGAGGAAGCTCAATTTTATTGACTCCTGTTACTGCTCCCTCTCCGCCATTCCAGTAAAACTCAATGTCATCGGTGGTATAGCCATCTGAAACCAAAAAATATAGCAGTTAAACTAAGTTCGGTTGGTCTAGGAATTCATCTTGAAGACTTGGAGCTGGAGAGAAAATTTCCTGCAAGTAATGGCAAGATGCCTGTGTTTTAAATCAAGATTCCACATAGGTTTCATGATGAGTATTACTTCTGATGGGTTGCTAGTAGCTGCAGTGAGAAGATGGATGCATCTGGCTTTGTGGACATAAGTTCTGTGATCATTCAATGATATCTGATGCTTATTCTCCTTGTGTCTACCAGTGGGTACTTTTTGGTGAGATCGGGGTGGGGAGGCTGGATTCCAGGTGCCTGGGCATAGATTTTTACTATGCATCATTTAACAACCAGTGTAATAAGCACCTATTTGTTAAAAGGGAAAGAGAAAGGGGAAAGGATGATGTATAAGGAAAGACCAGATTTGTACATACCCGCTAGATGATTAAGACATTAGAAAAATATACTTAAAAAATTAGGCAAACTTCTATTCAAATAGCCTTATTATTGCTAATATGTAGGTGAAATGTTTAAGAACTGTGTAAATTCTTGATGATACTTTCGTATCTTAATATTTGTGGTGGTGATCATTAGTTAATTTAAGGGGAGTGTACCAAGGACGGTATATTGCAGTAGTGGGTCCTCCTTTCACTTCTCCTCCCACTTGTCATTGGTCTAACTGGGTTATGGTCATATTTAAGAGGGACTTGCATAAAAACCATGTAT